>CM055097.1:68442354-68573513 GCA_029204225.1 Diphasiastrum complanatum
CATCCTGTAGATTCAAATCATTGACTCTTGGTTGATTTTTTTGGCAATCTCTTTCTCTTGCCCTTTGGATCTACTTGCAACATTTCGAGTTCGTACCTTCCCAAAAAAGCATTCGTTGAAGTGGTGCACAACCAATGGACAAATAGTACTTTTGTTTGATTGCTATTTTGAATAAAACCAAGTACTTTGGCAATCCAAAATGGATGTCCTTCATTGTTTTCTGAAGCTAGAAGTGCAACAAGGCTTCCAATTTGGATTTCATTCAAATCACCGCGCCATTTCATTTTGCAGCTTTTACACTTTGCCTATTCTTCCTTGAGCCCACATAAATTTCACGTTCCTCACCTTGCACAAGCTGCAGGAAATCATTATCTCGAGAAAGATTTGAAGGTTCGACAGTCATAGTTGATGTTCCTAGTTTATGAGGCCAATGAAATTCATCAGTTGTTGATGTATGTTCAAGATTGAGCAAATTGATTTTTTGTTCCTCGAAAAAGTCCATCCACCAATGCTGATCAAACTCATCAAAAAAATAATAAGCTGCTTGAATACTTGATTCCAAAAAATTTAATGAGGCAAATGAATCAATCTCACGATGTCCTCTTTGCGCCTTTTGTTCTTCTAGCAAGGACTTCAAGGGAGAAAACACAGTAATCTTGATTTGAGTCGATGGAATGTTAAGCAAAAATCGAACTCCTTCAAGAGGTAGCCACGAAACTGAATTTGAAAATAGTTTGCCCCATAATAATATAATGTCTGATTCGTTACATTTGATTTTAAACTGGTGCTGAAAGCTAATATCATTAATATTAGCTACGCATCGCTCTGTTTTCGTTAAACACCTTAACATAATCACGAAAATCATATGTGTGTCTGATTAATGACACGTTTGGCTTTGGCACATACGATTCCTCAACAATTCTTTGAAGCACTGGTAATGAAAATGCTTTCTTGCGTCTCAACCTCTTAGAAAAGCAACTAAACATTTGATCAATTTGATCGTGGGTATGTCCTACCAACAAAAATCCTATTTTTACTTTTTTGAAAAAAAATTTCTCCACTAGCATAGACAAGTATGCCAAAACAGTTTGACTTTTATTTTCCCTAGCAGTGTTGTCAAGCTGCAAATAAAATATTTCTAAAAGATTTTCACCAAATTCGCAAATTATCTTATGTACAATGGTGATCATCAAATTTGGATCATTTCGAACATTGGGATAATTAAAAAAGATCTTGGACTCCAAAGTGCCATTAAACACAAGTGCTCCAACGAGATGAACCTGAATAAAATCTGCCTCGTTCAAATTTTTGGGCACTTTGACAAAATGAGACAACATTGTTTTCTTCTGATCCATGCCATCAATAACAAGTCCCAGATATTTTTGTGGACATTCCAAACATTTCTTTTGATGCTTGGCCAACTTTTGTCTTTCAACTGTTTGTTGATCTCTGTGTAGTTGAAGGGCTTTTGTGGCATCCACTGAAAATACAATGATTCACTTATTTAATAAAATAAAGATCATACCATAATGGTGTTCAAAAACACTGCAACATAATGGTGTTCAAAAAGACTGCAACATAAATTTTTTCAAAACAGAAAGTATTAAAATGAATGACAAATTTGATTAATATTTACCTTTCTCGTCATTGGTCTTTGCAAGTTGTTTTGCAGACTTTAACAACTCGCAAGTGGAGCATACTATCATTCATGATTTTTTGGAAATCTTTACCAGTCCAAAATCTCTTTTCCAAATTCTAAACAAATATGAGTAACTCAAATAGGGAACATTTTTTGTTTTTGCAAACTCTTTGTACATCAAAGATATTTCTAATTTTGTAAAATTATCCGGCAAGTGAAAGTATAAGGAATTAGGCAATTTTTCTCCGTGCACATCTATGAAATGCTTTAGCCAAGTAGTTGCATTTAAAGCATCTGGAGAAACAGTTCGACCCTGTAAGGATCCCCGTAACGTTGGGTCTTTCTGAAGTCGTGCATGCATTCGTTGAAGTCGTGAGTTTTCGATTGCGTGAACTGCTTTGTAAGCTTTGCGACAAACCTCCAAAGCATTTAAAAAATACGAAAATGAATTTTTGTCCAGGCCCCACTGTTGCACACAAATAGTAATTTCTCTCATCCTTACTTTGTAAAAAGAAGTTTGATCTTAATTTTTCAATTTCTCTGATACTTAGCTTTTGCAAACAACAGGATGAGCAGCAAATAATATTCTGTACCTTTCGAATCTCAGATTTTGTAATCAACTATTTTTGACGATTCGTTAAATCAGGTGAGGATCTCAAGTGTCTCTTGTATTTTTCTTTTTGTTTGGAGTCTGATCTATAAATTGAACCTGTGACACTAGTAGGTGCTTGAACTGGTTGAGAAGGTGTTGGAATTTCATGACTGGAAATTCTGGCTCCAATCCCAAGATGTTCTGGACCCTCAGAAGGCTCTAAATTTTCAACGAATATAGCCCTTTTAGATTTAACACGACAAAGATCACTTTGAGAAGGTCTCCTACGAACATGAGAAAAGCTTGAACGTCGTGGATCAACAGACGTACGTAAATCTGTTGATTTACTAGAATCAGTAACTGAGTGAATTGAAGCTTTTGACTCATCACTCAATGATTCAACTTGTTCAAAAGAACAATGTTCTAGTTGTGCCGAGCCTGTATCTAAAGAGGAGGATGAGGTCAAAAGATTTGATACAAACTGAGTTATAGACGTCATTTCTTGAAAAGTACTTGCTTGAGGAATTTCAGATGATAAACGGGTAAATGATGACGATGCCACATCGTTTACCAAAATATGTTCAGATTCAGGAGTGGCTTACTAAAAAAAGCTTTCATTGGGAATGTCAGATGAAGATGTTGCACTTGTTGCTACATATTGAGTTACAACTACTGGAATAGAAGAGGTAGAACTACTTGACATCGTAACCTCAAAAAAAAAAATTAACTGCGTACTTATGCTAAGCATAGAACCGTTCAAATAGTTAATACCACACTAAATGTGCTCCTCAAACATAACTGCAACCTATGCTGGTCATAGAACAAATAAAAACCTATGCAAACCTCAATAGACGCACACATAAAAACCAACTAAATGCAAATGAGCAACAAGCCTAAAAAGTAACTGGTTAATAAAAAAATTTGGTGGCTACCATGTCTTAAATACTATTTGGCAGCATTATTAGGGTTAGGGTTAGGTTTAGGGTTAGGGTTAGGGTTAGGTTTGGACTGTCCGGACTAATACTCGAGGTCGGCGTGGGGTGAGGTGAGTCGCGGCAACTTGGTCCCGAAGTAAGCTGGAGGACTGGCGTGAGACGGGGGTCTCGAAAAAAAAATTATTTAAGGACCATAGTCCAAGCATAGCTCACCTCATTTGCAAATTGAGAAGCCCACATGCTGCCAAAGCAATCGCTACGACCAAGTCACGGCTTTCTATAAGATTTTGCATACGTTCTCGCTTCCAGATTTCTTGACAGTAAAATTATTGTCATTTTCTATCTTTGCTCTATGCTTAGCATGGGTAATAAATTCTTGCATTAGAAAATATTCATATTTTAATTTGTATTCATATTTGCTCAGCATAGGTGCCTATACCAGTCCTCTCCTTTAACCTATGTTGAGCATAGGTTGTGCTCGAGTCCTTAGTAATATCCTATACTCAGCAAAGGATTCCGGCTTAGCATATCCTATGCTCAGCATAGGATTCCTCTTCCAACCTATGCTTAGCATAGGTTAGCAAGCAAAATAGTGAGGACATCCTATGCTCAGCATAGGTTGGACAAGAGCGCGCGAGTAACGACCTATGCTGAGCATAGGATGTCTTCGCAATTTGCTTGCTAACCTATGCTGAGCATAGGTTGGAATAGGACTAGAGATGAAAGCTATGCTCAGCATAGGTCGAAAGGAGGTTAGAATTGAAGAATCCTGCCTCAGTCCTATGCTAAGCATAAGTTGTTAGTAAGGACTCGACGACAACCTATGCTTAGCATAGGTTGCTACTCGTATTTTCTTATTTTACAACGCTTTGTCTCAGAAAAGTGATCCTTTTGAGATGTTTTAGTAAGAAAATATGTTGGATTTGTAGTTTTGTTTTTTAAATTTTTTTCACAAAAATGGCTTGTTTTATTAAAGTTTTCAGAATTTTCATTAAGATAGCATTTTAAATTTTCCTAAAAAGTCTTTTTTTTTGCAGATTTTCAATTGTCTTTGATAATTTTCGAAATGTCGAGGATTTCTTTTAAAATTTCGGGGAAACCTGAAGATATTCCGTTAAAAGATAAGAAAAAATTCATGTACTATTTCACCAAAGGGGTCAACAACACAAAGCTTTCGGAGTTTTTTATTCATTTAGCTAAGAAGTCTGGCAGAGAAGACTCGCAATTCAAAGTTCAAGGACGATTGCTTGCTGATCAACCAGATGATGATCAAGAAGAAGGTTTTGTGAATATACTTGTAAAGGAGACGGATAAGTCTCATTCTATTTTCATTCTGAACGAGACTATGATAAAGATCCGACTTTGTCAGGATGAGGCCATCAAAGCCTATTTTAATAAAGCTCTAGTTACTTTGGTGAGTAATTATAAAATATATTTTTAATCATGTTTGTTTCATGCTTAGCATAGCTGTTATTAGATATAAAATTATTTAAACTTTTAGATTTAAGCTTTTAGTCATTATATTTTAAACTTGATTTTTGTTTCTGTCCAGAGCATAGAGCAATGCTTAAAAATAATTTTAGCTGCTATTGTTGAGGGAAAAGATCTGGTCTATTCATTACGGAGTTCAAAAGGTGTATCTATTGGACCTCGCAAGCCCGCTTCTACCACTGCTTAGGTCACAAAGTCGGCCTCTGAAAATGTTGAGGATGAAACCGTAGCCGTCCCTCATCCCAAAAAAAAAATGATCTCATAATATTTTTGAGACTTCGCCCACTAAACCTAAGTCATGCCCAAAGACCATGGCTACACATCGCCATAAGTCCATCTCTTCTGCTGAAGGCAAAAAAGCCGCCACCGAACCATCTTTGTCGCTACTTGGTGCATCCATCCGCCCATTACAAGACAGCTCCAAACTTGCTAAATTAAGAGTAGATATCCATAAAACAAAAAAAAATAAAAGAAACAACTTTAATTTTAGACATAAATCAGTGTGATAGGCCACCTGTAGACCCAATCACAGGAGATAGGCCAATGGAAGTTAGAGAGCCTAATGAAACACATGTACATAGTTTAAAAATTAAATTTAAAGATCATACACAGGCCATAGTTACTCCCTTTGTTGTTTTGGTTGATCCCAACGAATGCAACGATGTTGCAAATTTTGATTTTTCTTTATTAGATTCATATCATTTTTTTTGTTCTTGGAAAAATACACAGTTTACAAGTTCAAAAACAATTATCTCAAGAATATCCCCATATCCCAAGCTTCTGAACTGTGAGTGTCATTGCATTTGCTGGCCTGACAGTGGAAGAAGTGAAATTATTGGCTTGGGACTACAATATTGATCAAGACTACCGGATGAAGATGACCGCGATACAAAGGATTCATTTTTTTCACAAAAAATACATGAGAGTCTCCAAAGCAGGAGATGTGAATCAACTTGAGCTGAAAGCACTATGTGCTCAAGAGACAGGCCTGTCTTTTGATTCGAAAAATCCTACGCAACCTTACTAAATACGATAATGTTTTTCAGCTTGCTTTTCGTAGTGGCCAGGTAATTTGTTTGGCTATGCTCGTCATGGAATGCTCTGGTCATAATATATGTTATAATCTTTTTAAATTATTTTTATCAAACTAAATTTTTAAACTCAATTTTAATATTGGTTAAATTCTTTATCGATTAAATTTTTTTTTTTTATTTCAGGTGTGAGCTCTTGTTGATAAATTTTTTGATAAGTGAGAAACTTTTCAAATAAAAGGCCAACCTGCTCAGGGTGCCTCAAAGTCCAAAAAAAAAGTTGTGAGCACTCAAACTCTGAAGCCAATTCCTACCTAAATGGGAATATCAGAGTGAAAGAATATGCAAGGGATAAGCTCTTCAGAGCTAATAATAAGTGTTCTTTCAAGAGTTGCCGATGGTCAACTTTCTCTGGTAGAAATGGGAAAAGAATTTTAGAGGTAATAATCATTATTTAAATATTTATTTTCATGTTACCGTTTTTAATAAAATGATTTTCATAATTTGGTTGGATTTTCAGCAATTATATTTTTTAAATGCAGGCACAAATTATTTATGAAAGTTCAAGAAGCCCTTGTGACAGGGTTAAATTGTTAAGATTTCGTTGAGTGCCAGAGGCTTTATCCTCTGAGCAGCCGAAATGAAGCCCTGAGTCCATTTTTTATTTTGTTTAGAGACATGGTATTTATTTCACCCATGCTTAGCATAGGTGCTTATTAATTGTTTCCTTTCTATATTCTCTATGTCTCCTATGCTAAGCATAGCTCTTTCTTTAATTAATTTAAATTTATCTGATAAGTTAAGTCTCCTATTCTATTTTATATTTTTTGTCTCCCATGCTAAGCATATCTTTTTCCTTTTCAGTCTCCCGAAGACAAAAAAAACAAAGTCCTTCCAAAGCAATTCAAGAGACATATTCTGAAGGCAAAAGCAGAAAAAAGGGACAGGGAGAGATTGGCACGGGGTGAGACCATTGCGAAAGAGGATCCATTAGTGATCTACCTTCCCAAAAGTGTCGATGATCAACCATGCTTTTACTCGGTTGAGGAGAGCGATTGTAGAGAAATTTCAAAATTTTTAAGAAAAAGGCCTTATACACTCTGCATCGCCGATATACCATATGGATTTCAGAAGAAGGAATAATTAAATGATGATACTCCTTTCAAATTCACTGAAATCCATAGTTTTATGCAAGGCTATCTTGAAGTCACAACTTCTCCAATTTTGAGAGTTGTTATTTTCATTCTTCTTGGCAGTCAGCATCAGTACAAAAAAGCTCTACTAACTTTCTGTAATGCGGGAATTGAGAATGTTGTGTGGTAAGTTTTTAAGTTCCCGAATTATCAATTCGTATTTTAATTCATAATTTTATTTTAAATTTTTTATTTTAAAATTAAAATTTTAAATTGATTTTACTTGTAATGTTCCATGTTGATTTTATAAAAATGAGAATGAAATCTCTTTCAATTTTGCCAGATGAATTATTTGAGGTGGGAAAGAGTTTTGACAGTGAGGATACAATAATTTCCTTGTCCAAGGAACCTCAGCCTCCTGCTAGCGAAAAAGTAGATGACACAGGAGAATTTGATGATGTCTTGATTCAAGATTACAATGTAGTAACTGTAATCGAGAAAATTGTAGAAGAGGTGCCACTTGATAGTACAGTGGCTACTCAAGAAAAAACAAAAGAAAAAGATGTAAATGACATCGATGATATTTGGGAATAAAAAATTCTCTTTTGTTTTAAAGAATAATTGTGTTTATATTTTTTGATGTATTGTGTTTTGAATTCTTTTTATGATTTAATATTTTTAAATTTATTTTTTAACAATTTAAAATTTAAAATTTGAAATGCGGTAACCTTTGTTGAATCAAGTTAAATACTTGACATAGAAATCTTTGCATCCATACATATATCTCTAGATTATTTTTATATGTTTCATGTATATTTTTCAAAGTAATGACCATAGAAAATGAGGCGGGAATCATTGTGATACGTAAATATGATGACACTTCACACACACACACACAATTGAAAAAGAAAACATTTGAAGTACACACTTTTGTATGCATTTTGCTACATTAATTCTAGTGTCAATAGCTCTTTAAGATGATTAATTGTTTGCCACCTTCTCCTAGTTTTGTTTTTCTATAAAGGACATCCTGCTGATGTGAGATTGTAATGTTTACATCAAAAGATCTTCTCCTAGTTGTGTTTTCCTATAAAGGATGTGTTGCCGATGTCAAATTGAAATGTTTACATAATGAGATCTTACGTACAATAATTGGTCAACCTTTTTCCCAATTTCCTTGGACATTACTCTCTCAACATGCATGGCATAAGGGGTTTAACCATAGACACTCTTTTTATAGGTGCAAGGGCTATCACACAATATTGTTTAGCAACCATGATTTCAAATAAATCTAGCAAAACATATGAATAAAATATTATGAAAAAGTAAAATATCTAAAAGGCGTGTAGAAATCTAGCAAAACATATGAATAAAATATTATGAAAAAGTCAAATCTCTAAAAAAAGGCATGTAGACAACTTCTACAAACAATGAATTTCATCTTTGAGAGGCTTCATAAGCTTGTAGATGAATGCAACTTTCAGTAATACAACTATGCTATTCTAGTTTACATATTACCACATTTCAAGAGGCATGTGCGTAGATATTTAAATTCTTATCAACTTAAAATAGATATCCAATAAAGGGTTGATTTTAACACTTCCATGAAAGCTTACTACAATGAAAAGTGATATCAAGGTGTTGCTAGTAAATATTCAAGATACAAGCAAAAGAATTTCAAGTTCACTATATTCATGTCATTTCAGTTGCACAAATTATACAAATCGATCTTAGTGAATGTTACAAAAACACTATATCCCATATTTATATTCATCAACTTCATTCAAAATGTAATACTTACCAACTTTATAGAAAAAATTTATAACTACAAAAGTAGCATGACACAACTGTAGCTATAGATGGCAAACATTGCCACAAGGCAAAAATGTTTCTACCTTCAAATTTGAAGGTATATGATTCCCAAGATGTAATTTTTTGAGAGTGTATGATTAATATTAAGAATGCACCAACAAGTTGAGAATTTACATGTATAATAGTTAAAGTTGCATAGCAAAAATCAAAAAGTTGTGTTGACTTTGAATAATTTCATTTCCTATCTCTCAATAGAGTTGTAATAAAGTGGAATGGTTGTGCAATCCTTTCAGAAAAACTAGAGTTATTGTTAAGTTTTCAAAATATTCAAACTTTACAATTTATTATGGTATACTAGAAAGTGGAACTTGAAATCAAATGTTTTGCATTTGGGAACGATGATTCTGAACCCTAACTCAAACTACTACAAGTTTGTGATTTTTTTTAGTGATTTTTAGCTAAAGATTGATGTTGTAAATTGTTTGCTTCAATAGCTTAAAAGTTCCAAAGTCACAAGCATCGTCATATAGTACCTTGTGACAAGGAAAAATCTATGAGAAGATTAAGTTTTTTCACTTTGTTATTTTTTTTATACATTGCAATTTACAATTAAGACCAATTAACTTATCATATACTATTCAACTTATAAGTTCTATAGCATAGAGCATGTGATGACTCATATTACCTAAACTTTGCATTGAAGGTCAAATTCTATTGTAGGCAAAAACCAATCTCCCTTTCAAAAACACAATATTGTCCCAAGACTAAAATACATGCTTCCCACAACTCCAGGGTTAGAGTTCAAGGGAACCGTAAATCTTGCAATCTATGTTACTAGCATCCACAATAGATAAAGTAGTATCCAGCACATATGCCATGTGAAATGACACGTCGTAACCACTATATATAAAAAGACAATCTATTGGTTGCCTTGGAAGGAAGTGCAAATATCATCCCTATCTAGTAATTGTGGCAATTACTCAACAAAAAAGAGATCGTGCTATTGAAAAGACTATATTTTATTCTTTCAAGTGAGACAGTTTCAGCAGAAGTCTCAGAGAGGGATATCCTAATAGCAACGTTTGCTGAAACCATGCTTTTGCATTCATAGCATCAACTTTCTTCGCTAACCACCATGCATATGAAGCTTCTAGAACATGAATAAGCCATGCAAGAACAAAAACAATTTGCAGATTCTTGATTGAACCATGAAGTAGAATGGAAAATGATTGAACCCACTTCAAAGGACCAAGAAAAGGTCGAGGGACAAATGCACAACAAAAGTGTAAGAAAAATCCAAAAAGCATGAGGAACCACCAAATAAATGAAGGCCTGGTAACACCTTCCTTCTCCTTTTCCTTGAAGAATGCTAAAGTTTTTCTTATACCTTCCTTCTGATCCACAAGTGGAACATATCCAAGTTCTTGCCTTGCTTTCAATAATGAAAAGTGATGAGTCACGCCCACCTATAGTATAGAAAACGTACTAAGATTGAGCAAAAGCTTGCATTAATAAGTAGAATTTTTTATGCACTGAGTCCAAAGATATTGCAGGTTATGGTTGAATAGCTGGAAGCATTGGCTTAAGTGTAGTGAAAAACTGATAAAAAGGCTACCTCAAAAAATTGGTTTTGGCATTCTTGGAAACATGCACACACTGAGCTAAAAGCATTAAGCTTTTCTTACACTAGAATATTAACTTTAATGGCACAACGAACATAACAAATTATGAGGAGAACAAGGTGCTTTGTAGTGGATTTCCTACATATCTAGGTGTCCTAAACTCCTCTTAACTTCAAAACTCACAGATAAATAACTTCTCAAAGCATAGTTACCAATGGGTTCAAATCAAATCGATTCAAGTCAATGCTCAAAGAGTTTTAGAATTTCAAAAAACTTAAATTGAGCAAGGCTTTAAAAAAATGTTCAACCAGTAAAATCACCCAAGCCTATCCGTTTGTCATTTAGCATGCACTTATCACCAATAGCATTTGCAACCCTCCCAGGCCTTAAAGAACAATTATGTTCCAAAGCTCTGCTGGACACAATTCCAATCACTTTGAATACTTCTGGATCAAAATCAAAATGGCTACACTACCAAAGAGTATTCCTTTGATAAAGGCTTAGAATTGGTCCATATGTTTCCATCTTTTGACAGCTACAACTCAATAGGAATGTGCAAAGAGGATGAGGAGAGGAGTACCTTGTAGACGTCAGCTGGAAGGAGAAGAGGTTCTGGCACCCATGGCTTTTTCAGCAAAGGATACAAAAGACTGTATACACCCCAGAAGAACCATGCCAATAACAATGCTGCTCTTACACTCAATTCTCTTTGAGGATAGTTGTACCCTGACCCCTCTACTATCTGTTGCAAAAACTTGAAAGAATTGACTGGAGCACCTGTCAGTTTGCCAGAAATGTCATTCCAAATATAGTGGTGAAAAGCTAAAATGAAAGCTTTGATCCACAAACAGTTTGATGAGATCAAAAGTGCAGCCTCTCTAGATTCAAGAAATACAAAACGAATCACAGAATTATGAATGGCATGACTATTGACCAGGCTGTAATCTATCTTCTTGTTTGCCACTCTATATGAGAACATTATATTACAGATGAAATAACATTCACGCATATAACAATAAATATTGTTTTTCCACGAGAGCTAAATATCAAAATGACAATCAATTCTGGTGACTGAAAGAACAGCTCATAATAGAGATAAAAGATACAGTTTCTAAATTGAAAGCCCATGTTTTAGTAAATAACTGTCAATTCCTGTGATTACAAAAAATAGCTCATAATAGGGATAATGCAGTTACTGAATTAGAAGCCCATAATTTAGTAGATGTGACAGAAAGATTAAAATATAAAAACAAGATCTCAGACAAATTGCCAATCTCACTTAAAAGACTAGAGCTCTGAAAAAATGTTGCACGCAGAGTGATGCATCCAAGAGCAGAAATAAGGTTAAGAGCATTGCCATCAGAAATAAAATAAGCCTGGCCTGCTGCAGGAGCATATCCTTCTCTCCCAGGAACATCAATAAGTAAAGCCATGCTTGCCAGCAACTGCGCAATCACAAAGTTATCAATGTATAGCCAATCGTTACGCACATCAGGGCCACCTATTCTGAAAAGAAGTAAGCCAAGTTCTGCCATTGCTAAAATTCTTGGGAGATGTCGGTGTTCTTCAGGCCCATAGATAGCCGCAGGTCGTAGTGCACAGGTCTTGAGTTTTTGCCCTTTTGAGCCCCTATACACTTAAAATAGTCAAAAATATCATATTTAAAACTTAAACTTTAAAAAACATAGCCTCCTATTCAATAATCAAGAGTTGACAGTTTTATAGGTACTTCGTGACATATGACAAAACAATTCTTAAGGATACAATTATGCTACCCTTATCTACTTAAGCTCTCTTCAGGAGCCTTCAACCTAACTACGACCTAAGATCCAAAAAGTAGACAATGTTACAAGTGGTAGAACTATGGCTGTAGCACGTTGCAAACCTCTTATAGTGATTGGTGTAACATGCAGAAATATAGACATGAACATAAGGACCTAAGAGCACTGCATGCTTCATAACTCAGTATGTACAGCTAGTTTTCAAATATCTAACAAATCTATGGCCTACATATGGTGAGGTTGGGCAATGAGGAAAAATAAAATTGATGAGCAACAACAATTTCGTGAAAATCTTTATATCAAATCAGGTAGGACAAAATTGATGGATTGAACTCAAGTATAAGTCGTGAACTAGCAAATGTGGATTTCTGACCTCGTTTCATAAGTCAGTTAATAGAGTAGTTAGCTTAAAGAATCAGTTAAAAGATGAGATAGAAGGCAAACAAATAGAATGCTCGATGCAATCCTTAGTAGTCCTTTTTTCATTAATTTCTTCATCTTGTTTTGACTATATATTTAATACTCTATATATGTTTGGCTCCTAGCTAAGATTTTATCAACGACCACAATACCTTAGTTTGCAACCATTGCTCTTGAGTACAAGTTGCTCTGCAAGGGCCTTGCTACGCCCATACGAGTCAACATGGTCCTCTATTGGAAAATATGGCATAGTCTCATGACCATTCACAATCTCTTGGCCTCCAAACACCACATTGTATGTGCTTGTGTATACTAATCTCTCGACACCATTTTCAATGCAGCCATCCAGCACATTGCACGTTCCATTCAAATTCACTTCATCTACAAGACGTGACTGGAGTACCTCTTTTCCAGACATCCCAAATGATGCCAAATGGAAGACACAATCAGCTCCTTTAAGTACTCTTTTGACATCCTTCTTGTTCCTTATATCACCTGATTTTAAGCCAGAGCGCAAACACACGTTAGTGTAGCTTAAACAATGAAGATAGTAGACGGTCCCATCAATCACTAAAATTTAAGTGAAATGAGGTTGTAAGATCACCTTATAGTACACAAGAATGACTATAGCCATGATTCAGAAAAACAACTAGAACGTCTTGAGGTGTCATTTGATTGCAAGCATGTTTTGTAAGTACCAAATGGTTTATCTACAAATTGTCTAGTAAGAAGTACAGCATAAAGGGTAACATGAATGTAGTTTCCAATTGTAATAGCCTTAGGATTGTAAGTCTCTATTTTCAATAGATATACTTCAAGAAAATTGACTCTTGAGATTGGTTGTTGGTGGTATGGCACATTATCATTATGTATCTCACGATATAGGCCATAGAACTCACGGTTCCAAGAACCGTGGAGTGAACCGTACCACGGTTCATGAACCGTGGTACAGTTCATGTGATTAATTAATTAATTAATTAATTAATTAATCCACGGTTCACCACGGTTCATGGTCCTAGACTTTATGAACCGTACGGTTCATTGTACGGTTCCAAGAACCATGGTGAACCGTGGACGGTTCACCAGTACTATGATATAGGCTTAGGGTGTAGTAATCGTTACTCCAGTATTGGGGACGCCTAATGATTCATTTCATGGTTGGATGGCCAATCATCAACTTCAAGGGTACCAAGATTTCACAATTGGAGGTGTAAAACTTTTCCAATCTCTCATTGACTTGTTTATTTGTTATAATCACTTTCAATTAACAAAACCAATAAAACATATGCAAACAAATTTAATCAACACAAGTAATCAATGCCTAGTTTTGATATTTACTAGGTCAAAAAAAGTTAAAGTGATACAAAAAACCACAAGGTATTCATCTATATTGCACAATGCATATATATGAGCTATCTCTTGAGACTTTTATGCATGTATATGCTATATTTTCACAGGTTAAGTCCATGTTTGATGCATGTCAAATGATTTGATAACAGTTTAAATTTCCGAAATTGTACAGAATCTAATAATCTGGAAACTTGATGGTACACATGGAACTGTATATGAGTAGAAATAATCATGCCTTGAGGCACATGATTAGGCATAATATATTTTGAAATATATTCAAACTTCTTCATAAAATAAAAAGAAAAGACCAATTTTATCATGCAAAGATATCAAGCAGGATGCACATTTTTACATAACCAGTTTTTCCCAAAAAGAAAACCAACTCAAGATCACAACAGTTTTTAGAAGGGTTTTGAATGAGTTACAAAATTATTAGAGTAGCATACTCGAAAATTGAAATAATCGATTTGGAAATAAATAAATCTGAAAAAGATCCACATATTGCTTTACTATTCAAGCTTCTCCTCGAAGTTGATTCTTAAAGAGGAACTTCCTCCATCATCAATACCTATGCTGAATAAAATTACAACAACACACTCATTATCCAAGTGGTTAGCAAGAGGCCTATTGCAATTAGCATTGACATGCCTAGGTAAAGCACGATACCCATTCTTAATTGAAATTAGCATTATTTCCATCTATATTTGATGAAAACCCTTTACAATGGCATGGTAAATTGCATGTAGATAATTGTCAGGCTGAACAATGCAATGACAACATGTGATGTGATATCGGTGCAAAAGCTAGGATCATGAGCTTTTTGAAAGAATTTTATCCCTAATGTGAAAGAAGGGTGATGATGTATTGCCTTATGCATAAACGTTCCGTTCCGCCCCTTCCGGAATGTACTGACTTGGAACGAGTTAGTTCAAGTTAAAAAAAAATGGTAAACGACCCTGCTGGCCCGCGCATTCTGCATTTCACAGATAGCGAGCAGGGAAAGTGCGCCTACATCCATTTTGGGGATGAGCTGAGATCAGAGAAGCCCCAACAGCAAAACTTCATATCTGCAACGCTGAGCGTCTCGATATGACGTTAACACTGTAGTATTCAAAAGTTCCAGGGACGCTTGCACAGAAAGCAATACCAGTATCTCAAAAGCTGTCATTGGCTGGGAAGCGGTTCGCACTATGTTCAACAATTCCTGTCCTAAATGCGGATCTTGCTTCACGGAGAAATTAATATGCAGCACTACCGTTCCTTTAACCTGCTCAAACATATCAGCATAATTGATTCTTGATCTCTTTTTTGCACGACATCCATTCTCCCTAGATTTCTTACCAATATCATCGCCATCCAATCTATTAAAAAATCCGAGCTAGAATCGCTGTCTGAGCCACGCTATATATCTTGATTCTGTTCCTTAATCTCCAATGCTTTGTTAAAAACCACGTTATCTATATCCGAGCCAGATTGCTGTCTGAGCCACGCTATATTTGAGACGTCTCAAAACCGTGGATGACATGACGTGGGCCTGAAACGAAGCCACTACTCACAGAAGCCTTTATGATGGAATGAATTTTGCAACCAAGATAACCCGTAGAAGCATAATGCATAGAACTTTGATCAACTATAGAACCAGAACGCAATCCTAAATGGAAGCCAAACGCTTAGTTGCCCGTTCTGTCTATCAACTCTCAGCATATGGTTTTTTCTTTCTTTGCTAAAAAAACATTTTTTTTTTTTTGGGAGTCCCGTTCCGGAACGGAACACGTTCTGGTTGCCATCATTGTTCATTAAAATTTTTAAAAAAAGTACTGGGAGACTCTGGTCCCTGCTCTAAGCCAAGCCAGAGGGGCTAGTGCACTGGTGCACCCTGGCTTGGTACAAACGCCTTGGGGGAGGTGCAGGAGGGTACACAAGTTGTCCACACAGGCATAAAGCATGTGCACATTCTAGCATTCTAGCCTAAGGCGCATGGATGTTAGCAATTCAATAAGCGAAGGCATCTGAGCCCTGTGGATATTTTGTCTAGACTATTTTTCATCATACTGCCTTCTATAATATGAGACACCAAGAGTAAGGTATTCTAGCTTGTATTTAGATCTCTTTGAATTAACAACCAATAATGCTATGTTCATCATCTTACTTGCTCTTGATCAGCCAAGAATTAAGTTCACTACGAGATTCAATCATTGTAGATCCTTAGGACGAAACTTTCGTGACTAATGGCAAGCCTTTGCTTTTCATCTCCTGAGCCTTCCTCGTTCACTCCTATAATCTATTAAATTTTCAAAGACAAGCCAAGGAAATAGGAACTAGACGAGACATCTGGTTGCTAGCGTGCTCTATGAAGCCATAAATCTAAGAGCATCTAGGATAAATTAGAAGAAAATAAGAAGATAATAATGCATTACTACCTATATCACTCGCTGAGAGGAATTTATGCTCTCAGCGAGTGATGCTGAGAGGATAAATTCCTGTCAGCATCACTCGCTGAATATATGCTAATCTTTGAATGAGGTAAACGCTTTTGTAGAGCAAGAAGCAGAAATAAGAAGATAATAATACCTATAATGCATCTGACGCCCTTAGAGCGCAGACGAGACAACCACGGCGATGTCTCGTTGATGTCATATGTTCTGACTTCTCCAGCACCTCGATTGATAAGTTCCAAGCAGAGAACCGCTCCTGGAAAGCTTGTGCCGCCAGTGACAACAAAGGTTCGGCCCTCAATACCCTCGCTCTCCGACATATGAACCATTATGCTAATCTCAGGAACGTCTACCACTTCACAAAATTATAGGATCTGTCTGCCGCAACAAGTCATGTGCTGGTGTTAGAGCTCAGGATTAATGTAAAGCCACATGCAAAAGACAATATCACATGATCAGAAAGATTATCTTAGCATTTCCTATCCGACATAGCTGGAATATTTAATAGCTGAAAACAAAGTCCTTGAAAACAAAGCTGAATGCATAAGACTGCCATCTGCTTTTCCTTAACCTTTGAAAACAAAGCAAAACGAAGTGGATCAATTCACTGTCGATTGCTGAATACATAAATCTGCATCTACTTCGTTGAACTCTTTGAAAACAAAGCAAAACGAAGTGGATCAATTCACAGTCGAATGCAAAATGCATAAATCTGCATCTGCTTCACCTTACAGGGTTGTCTTACATCGATTGAAAGCTCACAGCTCCATGATTGCGAGACCGTATCGATAAACAAGATTAGCCATGAAACAATTATCCAAGATGATCTCGATTCAAAACTTCAGGATTCCTAAAGACCTCAAAAAATGTTGGAGTCTTTGAATGCCATTCAGACCATTTATTATCAAATGGATTATATTCCACTAGCCTGACAAATCTTTACCAAACCCTGAGGATTTTTGTCCAGTTTCTCATAGGTTTTTTAGAAATTGTCGATTTTTTAAAATTCTTGCTTTCTAGATCATGCAACTTGAATTGCTCGTCGGCAAAATACTAAAAATTTACATCAATAAATAACTCTATCAACTAAATAAACCAACGTAATCTAAGCTTTATAAGGATCTTCCAATTTTACTACACACACATTTCTTCCATATGGAAACGACGAACAAAAACTTTCTTGCATTTTAAAGAAATTGTCGTTTTTCTAAAACCTAACTTCCTGGAAGTTTTATCAATTTTTGGACTAAAATGCCAATTCCATTCCTATGCTTTGCTGGATTTTTAAACTGCGTCTTTTAAGGTTTGCTTACTAAAAATAAAAAGTAGGTGAACCTTATCAACTAAAGGTTCTCTTACTAAAAACAAAACACAAAATGAGAACCTTATAGTCATAAGATTCCTAAACGTGTCCAATTTTAGACGATTTTTATTCACTTTGTTGCTAGAGTGGTAGGTTATTCAGATCATTTGCTAAAACCTGAGTTGTCACTCTTGGATAACTTAGAATCATTAAAATAAGTTTATTTTTTTAAATTTTTATTTTTGAGTTTTAATAATTGTGTTATTATGTTTTTAATGATATTTCACATCACCTTCTTTTAGAAATATTTGTAGGCAATTTTTATTTTCAATAAGCCCCACCCTTTTCAAACTTGTCTGGTAACTAGAGGGTTGCAATTTGATTGGCTTGTTTGAATCCATGGCATGTCGTTGGTGCATTCTTCTTAACTTGCCCCTGGCAACTCAATGTGTCAGACAATGTCCCCAAGTTGCCCCTACGTGGCAAGGGCCCCATGCCACCTCATCTGCCACCTACTGGCAACTCAATGTAATTCTGAGAGGGGGAGAGCACCATTTTTTCTCCATGGACCAATGGGAGAACTCGATATGAATTGGGAAATGTATTTTAAAACCACCCCTCGTCGTTCACCTTAAACTAGAAAAGGTCCGAGGACGGAGCCTTCCCCTATGTGCGAAATCAATTTTCTCTTTTTTTTCTTAGCGACATTAATGCCACCTCACCAATAACAATTCATTCGAATTTTTTTTCTTTTTTTAAATGAAATTTTGTCTACATACACCTTCCAAACTTCAAAAGGTACACATAATATCTTTTTTACATTTTTTTACCCTAAGTGGAAGGTCTGTGAAAAAGATTGCATGTCAACTACAATTAGCACAACATGTATTTCTAGTTACACACATTATTAGCTTATGCATTAGAGTCACGACCTCAAAGGTGCATGCAACAACAATCTGTTGTCATCTTATCTTGTATGAATTTACGACCTCAATGGCCCATGCAACAACAATTTATTGAGTTGCGATGGTGACATGAGGCAACAATACTTTTCAGATTACATCTAATATGTGAGAACAATACTTATGTGACAACAATATATGGCAATGTTCTGATGGAAAAATACGTCTATGACAATGATTTGAGACAACAATACTTTTGCGGCAACAATCTATGGCAACCATATGAGGTAGTACTTCCTTTAAGCATGCAATATATCATGTTTCTATGAGGCACTTCCAATGTGAGTACATAGACACAAATGACGACTTCTATTACTACATTTATTGTTGGAAAGATTGTTTGTAGGAGTCGACTATTGGTAAAATTCTAACTAGGCAACAATCATTAAGATACCAATGGTTAGAGCCAATAATATAGTATCCTTCTTTCATAAAAACTACCCCAAATCCAATTTATATGTATGAGAATTAGCTTATTACAATATATTTCAATATAGTTCGTCAACATGAGACATAGCAATTGTGCATGCTAGTATTCAATTTTCATGGTATATGCATGAAATTACCAACATCTTGTGGAGGCATGTAGAACCATTAAGACACTTTGCGCTAGTTTTTAACATAGTAACATCAAGGCACGACATAGGCCCATTACTAATAGTAACATACTAAGGCTGATACAAGTGCTTATTCTTGCACCCTCCCTTAATGACAACTTTAGTAGAGAATTGACATCATGCCTGTAATGAGAATGTAGTAGAACGCATTTTTTCTATATACATTTAATATATGATTCTTCTCTCTAAAGTTTTAAGTCTCAATATCTATGCATATACATGCTTACATACATTGACTATAACCAAATGTCCTACCATGTAACTTTGTCCTATATTGTGATGGCATCCAATATGCCATAAAGTGGACATTAAGTAGGAATGTGAGTAAACACTTAGTAAGAAATTTCTTCATCTACTTGAGCACTTGAGTTCACCTTCTTATTACATGATGTTTATCCATTCACACTTTCATCATAAGCCTTTTTCTAGCGCTTCTTCATTACATGAGTTGCTAAGTACAGAAGGGCCCTATAAGTATTGCCACATAAGATGATAAAATTCCTCAAAATTAAAGCTTGTAATACAAGAAGTGCCTAACCCGAAATACTTACAATACAAACTATTCTAGTTACAGTTATCTTTTAATTGGGTGAAGGATTTGGAGTGGAAAGTCATATTGTGAAAAGGTTGGGTGATAGATACCAATGTTCTAAATCTCTACCCTATGACTGATTGTTTTGTAGTAATTACTCAATACAGAAGGACAATGTCCCAAACAGTAGACAAAATATGAAAGAGACTCTGACCACCATATGGAACTATTCTGCTAGAAGTGTGAGTAAGCAAGAGAATGTTGTACCTTGAGAGGGAAGTCAAAAGTTTAGAGGAACTCCATCACATTATGGTGAATTCATCTTGCTATAAGTTGATCATTATTGATAAGTGGGATCCTTGATTTCTCTGAATGTTAAGAGAACCAAGGACTGGTTAGGGGGGAAGCATTGTGTGAGTAGGCATTGATACCTCGCACATGGTGAGCACTGAATTCTCCAAAGGCAGCAATCAACAATCATGAAGAAATGTACCCACGGCAGCCAGCTAGGACTGCATTCGGCCATTGACGCCCATCTGAAACAGTTTTTGGTGAATTCTCTTCACACTGTCCATTTTACCTATTAACTTCCACAAGAGTAAATCAACTACTCAAGTTAATTGCTCATGATTTAGAAATATTAAATGTCTAGGTGCAGCTCTTAATTGTACATATACAACACCACATTTAGATCCATATCCAAATCACTTTTATTTTTAACCTATAAATCTATCAGAACAGATCTATTAACTCTGCAAGTAATTTCAAACATAATACTTGATCATATATCTATGTTCAACTAGGTTAAGTGCACCAGATTGTGGGAAATCTCTGGAGTGAATAATTCCACATCACAAGTTTTCCAACCATAGAGAGAGAGAGAGAGAGAGAGAGAGAGAGAGAGAGAGAGAGAGAGAGAGAGAGAGAGAGAGATGGAGAAACCAAGAGAGTTTTATTAGAATGAGAATGGAAGATGATACAATACAAGGAAATGGCTCCCTCTTATAGATTTTAGAGGTGAGCCTCCTTCTCTCTCATTGGCCACTTCATTGGGGCAAGGATTCTAATCCAAGCTTTTAAAATAAACACAACTTAAATATTGGTGCTAAGAAAGCACAAGGGCACTCACATGATTCATGTGAGTTTTAAGTTGGGCCCTTTTAGCTTTTCTATTTGTAACTTGACTTAGGGCCTCTAATGTCATTTTAGAATTTTAAGCCCCTAGTCTCTTATTCCTGGGAATTACAACTTGCTACTTGTGCTCATTGGGTTGGGCTTATACGTGCAGGATGCCAGTGCCCTCGCACTTATTACCCTACTTACAATGTAATATGGCGGGGCCCACTAGGTAAGGCTTGGCCAACAATATTTGAAGTGGTGGGACCCACTTGTTTATTATTGTGCAGGAAATACCCACAACAAAGCATAGATACCATTTAGGGATTCGGATCTATATCTCATAACCACCCCTAATACCTTAAACAAGTTTATCCAATGGTTTCAACTGTTAGCATTACTAATAATGTAAATACTACCCACTGATCTACAAATCATTCTCGCACAAGAATTTCCTCTTTGAAATCATTGATGTCCCATACCATCAGTTTTCTCTCCAAGAAAGTTCTTTGGTTTTAGATCTGCTCAACAAAAAATCAAAAAAATTATCTAACCATCCTATATCCAACATAGGATCCAATCTTCAAGCATTTCCAATTAATACTTCCTACCATTGAATTCTCCATTTTCTTAAGTTTTTCACTGAAGACGACAATATCATCTAAGAATACCATCTAGGCATTGACCCCGGTATGGACGAGAAATCTCGTTCATAAACAGTTGAAATAACCCAAGCGTATTCACCAGAAACCAAAACAGAAAGATTAAGAATTCAAACCAACTGAAGTATAACCAATAGATATGCAATATCTGTATTCGAAATGGTACAAGAGAAGATCTTAAACCACATTATCCGATAATCCAAAGATCTAAAAGTTCTATCCGGATTTTCAATACCAAATATGCACATATTTATTCCACCAAGTTCCCCTAGATCTATTCCTAATGGATCACAATAATCCATTTACAAAATTGTGATTTAACAAGCTTTACTGTCTTTACTGTCACATAAACAACCCATCTAGTTGGTACTATCATTCCCAAATTTCTATCATCTGAGAGTTCCAACTCTTAGAAATAAGGCTCTTTATAGTGCAAATGTGAACCAAGTGTCATTCTCGTTCTATATCACAATTTCCAATAACAAATAGGGTCAACTCATGGTCCTATAGATATTTAATATAGATTCAACTTAACGAATTCAAAAAATCGATGCTATGCAATTTTCATATAGGGATTATCAAACAATCCAAATTACACAACACTATCACTTTTACCTACTCAGATGTCTCATTTTCTTCCTCCCTTAAATTTTTCGGTCACCTGAAAAATTTCATCAGCGAAGGCACCGAAAACTCCTTTGACACGAGTAAATGCTAGGTTGCTACCCTTTTGACTACACTACCTTAAGTATTACTTCGTTAAAGTTGTCTGAACCTAATGGAAAATTCATAAAATTTGGATCAGGGTACTCTTTTATTATATTCAATACACTTGTTTATTTATCGAATATAGAGCTACCACCAAATATTATGACCTTTATTCTATTTATTCGCTTTAACAAGTATCTCAAAAGCTTCAGCTTGCCCTATCTTAAAGATCAAAATCATTTAAGATAAGTCTATCGGTGCACCACCAAGTCCAAAAGGAAGAACCAAAAATGTCATTTAGCTCAATTAACTGAGAATATTTCTACTACCGATAAAAAGCACAGTACCAAGAACCCAAAATTTCACTAACTGGACACTTGCCTGGAGAACCAAACCACTATCATCATTTTGTCAAGATCGGTTTAGCAAAAATTTAGACCGATTATTAAATTTGACACAAAAACAACGGTACTAAAGTTCCACAAAAAAGTAATGTTAAGTTGATCGTCCATGACGAAGGGCAAAAAAAAAATCAAATTCCTCCTACAAAAGCCAGGGAAGCAACATCCAAAAAATCAAGGTTACAGCATTGTCAACCATACCCCAAGAAATCGAAATTTATTTAACAGAGCTAGTAACTTAAATTTTCCGAGTTTCCAAATCCACTTTGGAACCAACTTTAAAGTTACTAAACGACAAGCCCTTAAAACCTCGATCAACCGACATGCAACAACCATTGATACGGACGTTCAAGCAATTCAAGCAACGGTCGGCCTACCACATGCAACAAATCAACTTTAACCTTTAAAAAAAAAAACCATGCACAAAGCTCAATGCCTAGACCCCCATTCAAAAAACCCTAAAAAGTTTTGCATAAGGGAAGTCCAGCACGCTGCACGCTGCTACAACCGCCATCGCGATGGGGAAAAAAAAATTCCAACCTCGATTCTTACAGAAGCAAAACGAGAGAGAGAGATTAGGCAGGATCGCGCCCTATCGTGGGCCATCTGCCATCCCATCCCCATTCCACACGCCCACACGCATTAGGAACCAAGCTTTTTCAGAATTGTATGCATCAACAACAGCCTGAATGGAGGCTTTCCTGTTCAGGACAGCAAACGCGTTCCAACGGCATTCAAAGGAAGCCATCTTATCACAGAATCTCTAAAGCTTCCTACGGTCCTAGCTCACACACAGATTAACTCTGTGAGAACTCCACAGTAGGGCGGAAACCAGGGTCTCTCATCCCGGATCAGTGGTCTGCTCGTCTCCCCGATGGCCTTGCTCTTAAACTGGTGAACAGCAAGCAGTAGGATTCAAAAAAAAACTTAGCTTCATGTATGATTCAACTCAAATTTACACTCACTCTTCTACAGCAGACTTGTCTGCATAAATGCGACTTCTGCAGCTTCCCTCTTCCCAAAACAGAGGTTCCAGAAACATGCTTTAGTGTCACAAAGACGAGGAAAAGAATTACTGTAGATTTTACAGATCTAAATTCTTTCAGCCGTCAGCATGCATCAATCCAAGAAAGGTTTCACAGGGTTCATCTGCATGCTTCACTACTCCAAGTCTTTATCTGCTTTTCTAGAGAATAAAAAATTTACAATATCCATTCAATGTTTTTAGTTCTCAGTTTGCATGAAGCGCAAGAGGATTAGTATAGAAAAACCTTAAATCCTCACATGCAAACCATAAAATCAAGATTTCCAGCAACAGTCAGTTTATTCATTCCGGATAAATCGATTCCTTGTCAATCTATCAACAACAACCTGCTACTAAATCTGAATCAAAATTGTCCAAACATTATGGATTCATGCAAATTATTCCTCCAAAAAAAACAAATTTAACCAAGAAAGTGGATCTACTCATGCAGATCATTCTACTTCAAACGGAAACTTTCTCAAGGCTACAAAAAATTAAGAATGACTTCCACACTAATCCACAAAGTCTATAATAAAATCAAACAAAGAGAAGAGCACTCTACCCCCAAGTTTGAAAAGCATGTTTCACACAAGAATTAGTGAATCCAAACCCAATTTCCCTTGAAAAAACAGCACTCCATCTGAGATGTGAATCCAAGTGTGTTCCAATTCCGATTTGATGTAGAATTTCTCTCCATCCCATCCAAGACCGCATCTTAGCTGAGCTCTGATACCAATGTAAAGACCACTAGGGAAAACCCCTAAGATGAGGATAGGAAAACACAATAAGAGAGACATTGGAGCAAAACCACCCAACCAATCCTAGATCCCTCCTGGAGAATCATCCTAGATCTAGTCCCCAAGCATACCATGTGATAGCAAGAGGAGAAGAGCTCAACATGTAACTTAGACCAAAGTCGTCGACAAAATAATCACTACCTCAATACAGAGAGTAGGATCTTGTGCATGAGCCCATGCAATCCCCATGCAGGTCAACTATAAATAGATCACAGCTCTTCATGTGTTCCTCTTGCTTATATCTGACACACGTACATGCACTACTCCATATGTCTCAATTAGAGTGTCTAGGTCCTCTCAAGGTCATTAGTCACCAACAGGCCTCGATGTGGAATAAAATCTAGGTGGGACCAATAATCTCGAACACTGGAGGGCCGGTCTACCATATTAGGACTATTCCATGTCCTTAACTGAATATGGCCGTAACAAATACACAGGCACTGCCAGATTCACAGGTGCCTTGAAACCTAGGCCCACTCACTAACATAAAAGCATCAACATAGAAAATAGAAAAGAAAAAAAACATTTCACCAAGAAGGAAAAGACTATAAAAAGGGAACCAGTACTTTTATCCCCTAGTATAGCCAAACATTGTAATTGACTTGATAGGCCCTATACACCATGCAGGTCACTACAAAATTTTCATGTCATTCAAATCTTAAACTTGCAAAGTTTTTAAAATGATGCTCCCCAAATCATGTTGCTATTATTGAACTAAGGGAAACAATGGGGGTATACTTATACTCACTCTCATTATGTTGACCATGTGTGCCAAAGTTGGGTCCTACCACTATAAAACCAAAACCAAAATTTGTACTTTGTTGTAAGGGGATGGGATTCAGGACTTAGAAGAGAAACCGACATAGACAAGTAACTTGACTACTGAAATTCAAACTATCTTGTTTTAGGGTCTTAGGAGCCAAGAAACATTTGGGTCCAGCTATAAGTCTTGTGATGTAACCTTCTGAATGTAAGTTGTTGCCATATCCACAATAACGTTGGGGAGACGGTCTTTGTCATAAGAATGATGTGAAGCTTTTTCAAAGTATTGGTAGGATGCCATGGCGAGAGTTAATGTGAGTTAGCTGCATGCCTTATTCTAGAAACTACTGGCTTATCCTTTTTATCATAAGTGAGCCTTGAAGGCATTTGTCGTTCCCTTGATGTTCCCCTTGGCTTTTGACTTGATGATGGTCCTTCATCATCACCATCCAAAGTAGAATCCTTTACATCAACATCAAGAATGTTAGATCCATCCACATCACCATCAATAATGCCTGAAGATACTTTTGGAATGTTCCCCTCATCAAAAATGACATCTCTACCAACAATCACCTTGTTAGTAGAAGGAATGTAAACCTTAGGCTTTACTCACCTCACTATATCCAACAAATCATTTCTTGAAGATGGATCCTTTTTGGTCCTATCATCAAGAGTTATGTTGACATAGCATGTGCATCCAAAAGTTCTAAGAAAGTTGACACTTGGCCTCCTCTTGAATAGCATCTCATAAGGTGTCCTTTCATCCAAAATAGCACTCATCCACCTATTGCACAAGAAATTAGCACACAACAATGCTTGATCCCAAAATGGCTTACCAAGATTAGCACTTAACCTCATGGCTTTGGCACTTTCAAATAAAGCCCTATTCTTCCTTTCAAGCACTCCATTTTGTTGTGGGGTCCTTGGTGTTGTATACTCCCTCTTGATTCCATGCTCATCACAAAAGGCCTTGAACTTGGTAGATATGTACCATCCACCATTGTCACCCTTAAGCACTTGATCCTTGTAGAAAATTGGTTCTCCCTTGCATTCTTGAACTTGACAAAGACATTATACACTTCATCTTTGCTCTTTAGTAGATAGATCCAACAAAATCTACTAAAATCATCATTGAAAGCTATATGCATCTTAGCTCCACTATTGTTAATTGTAGTAATTCCATGAATATCCTAATGTACAACTTGAAAATGCTTTGTAGATCTAGCATAAGGTAGTCTATGTGACTTTGACAAAGCACAAGACTCACAAACATGATTGATACTTTAAATTCCTCGACTTTAAATTGGAGAGAGATGTGTTGAATAGCAAAATGTCATTGGAATCCCTTACCACATCAATGAGATTTATAATTCAAAAGCTAGAAATTTGTCATATGATTCTACCAACAACTTGTTTGTGGATTTGAATCATTTATTGAAATTTATAGCAAAATTTTATAATATTACAAGTGATAGTATGAGCAAACTTATGCTGGTTCTCAAGTTAGATGAATCAGAAGTAATAAAGGGACAAAAGTTGAAAAGAGTAAGTATTACACTCATGAATGGAGCATTGAGCAATGCAACAAACTCAAGGGACCTTAAATTTACTGTGCAATCAGAAAATGACATATAGTAAATTAGCAAGTTTTCAGGTAAAAAATACTATTATTCAAATGCATTTCTTTTGGTAATATTAACTGTTTTACATGTATAAAAACTTATGATTCCATATCTTGGACAAGTTCTAAAGGAAGACCATAATGTTCTTTCTTGGATTTGTAGTAGAACAAGTGATTTAGATATCATGAAGGATCATATGAATGGTACACCACTCAATGTTCCTAAAAGAGGTGATTTTTCCATGGAATGGCATTTAGTTGGAGACTTGAAGACATTGAAATGTATGTTCAATGTATCTCATGGAGCAAACTTGAAACATCCATGTCTATATTGTATGAAATCATCAAAAGATATTTCGAGGAGCACATGAGTTTTAAGAGATAATGAAGATCCCAATTGGAAACCATCGTACATAATATCAAGAGCCATGTAGGTAAATAGTCAAGTTTTGTAGCCAAATGACAATTTTCCAATTTCTAGCGTTTTTCGAGAGGTGCAATTTCATTGGTTGGCCTTGCACGAGGGTAAGACTTTATGAGTAAAAAAAGTACAATTGTAGTTAATGTCCCACCCATGTGAAATAGATCAGCTCAGCTTGAGCTCCCTCCTTTTGGTATAAATGCCAGATTGGAGCTCATTTGAATGTGATAATCAAGAGCATGACTGAAATTTGCATCAAGACCGTTGTGTCTCTCTCTATTTACATGCAATTTCTGTGATCCAATGATTCAATTAATGTTAGCACTTTTTTTTCAGGTCTTTGTGCATACATTAGACTTAATTTGACACGTTTGAAGTCCATTTGATCATAAATCAATTGGATATTAGATTGTTCTTCCTTGTTTTCAAGGTGGCATCAATTCTAGTCATTTGATGATAGAATCCTTGATGGAAATCGATACAATCCCTCTTCTGGATTGATTGAATCCATTTTGGGTCCTTTATGTGATGAATTCAACATGATATCAGAGCTAAGTACAAAAGGATGAGTGTTTGATCATGAATTGAGTCCAAAAATAGCAAGTTTTGAGCGCTAGTTTTGGAAGGGTGAGCTTTTAACAATTGATGGCATTGGTTTTTTGGAATCAATCATTGATTTTGTGTCTCACATGTTATGAGATTTTGATAGGATTTTTTCCACATTGTGTAGAAAAATCAATACAGATTTCAAATCTATTGGTAGATTTGAGATTGGATTATAAAATATAATACTTTGATCTAAGTTTAGGTATCTAAAAAATAAGGTTTTTCCAGGTCTAATTAGAGATCAAAATATGGAGAGATGAAGTGATCTTGTTTTGCTTGTAGTGGTCAAATTTCCTCATTTTGAGTGTAGAATCTGCAAATTTGTGTGAGACTCAAATTGATTCTAGTCAATCTTTCTTTGTGAGAGTGTGAGGGTCATGTTGAGATCCCACTAAGGTGTCTAGAATAGAGAGGAGTCCCATTTTAATTTTTCAGCTTCAAGTGAGATCTTTGTGAATCTCTAGGTGCCATTTTCTTGAGAAGTAGATTGTCTAGCTTGGAGAGATTGTTCATGATGTGAAGATTATGAAAAATCTAGCTTGACTATTTACATTTTCATATACATATGTCAATCACAAATGTGTGGAGTTGTTTTCGCATGTGAATAGTAGGCCCAGTTGCACTACTTAATTGTCTTTATCCTTGTACAAGGGTGATGATGAGAAAAACTTCTCCAACAAAGGGAAGTGGAAAGGAAAAATTCTAGCAAGAAATAAGTAGGTGATCTATTAAAAGATGAAGAAGGTCAAGCAAGAAGTTTAAGGAAAATGGTAAGAAGGACATATCCAAGCTTACTAGTGTTTCATTTGTGGTAGGAAAGGACATTATGCATCCGAATTTTTCAAGAAGAAGCTAGCACAAGAGGAGAGCAAACAAATCAACCTTGCAAATGAGGAGGAGGAAGGTGATTTTAAATCATCTTTGATGGCATCAACCACATCATCAAGAAGCAAAGGCAACTCAAGTGACATTTGGTGGATTGGTAGTGGAGCATCTTCCCACATGGCATTCCAAAGGGAATTTTTCTCAGCTCTAATCTCTTATCATGGTGCTAATAAGTCTATGTTTTATAGCAAGTGATGAAGAATGTGGTATTGAAGGTGTTGGGACCATTTGTTTTAGTCTAGAATCTTCAAGAAAGCTAAATCTAGACAATGTGCTTTTTCTACCTTCAATCGCCAAACTATTTTGAGTGTTGACCAATTGGTGGATTATGTTTACATTTAAGAATAGTGTTTGCTCAATCCTCAAGGATGATGAGTGCATGGCAAGTGGTTTTAATCAAGGTATTTTTTTTAAGCTTGATGCAAATGATTCTAATGTGGGTATGATGATGGGAAAGGAGGAGTTGGCACAAAGTGGAGAACATGTGCAACAAAGAGGTAGCACTTGACTTACCAAGGTTCCTTTACAAGAGTGGTAAGATGCATGAGGCTTGTAGTCACAAGACTGATCTTCAAAGGTCTATCACTACATACTTCACTCATTTGGAAGTTTTTCATTTGGATGTGCATTGTTTCTCTCAATATGCAAAGATGAATGTCACTTTCATTGATGATCACACTAGATGTACTTGGATCTATCTCTTGTCCTTGAAAATCATGGTGTTTGATACTTTTGAGAAGTATAAAGGTCTTGTTGAGATCCAAGAGGAGCCAAACAAAATTGAGGAGGAACAATCTCAAATTGCAAGTGCTTCAAAAAGGTCATCTAGAGCAAGGGCCGAGCCTATGAGGCTCACATATTATGGGGAAAAAAGAAAAGCAGATTTCAGGTGCTATGCAAGATGGTATACATTCCTACACTTCCATTTTTGCTTACATTACATGTTTCGAAGAACCATTTTGCTTGGAGGAGTTTTCTTAGTCTCAAAGTTGGATTAAGACAGTACTAGTTGAGTGTGATGCCTTAATAATACAAAGCTTGTTTTCCTTGTGATCTTCCATTGAATATGAAGTCAAGAGAATGAAAATGGCTTTGTGATGTATTTTCTCTTGGATTTTATAAGAGTAAGAATGATGTGTTCATTCATAATTTTGAAATTGTAAATTTTCAATCTTAGAGCCATTTTCTAAACTTCTTGTAAGAGTAAGTGAATCATCCTCTAAGGACACTTATCTCCATAAGAAAGTAGTAAGCCTCATTGAGTTTAAAGTCACTCTTGATTACAAGATTAGAGAAATCATGCAAAGTGCTAGTAGTTTGTAAACTGATATTTCTAGCATATGTAATCTTGATGATTTTGACAAGTGCATATATTTTGATCTTGATCTTTGTGATCATTATGAGACAAAGAGGTCTCAAGTTTTCATCAAGGAAGATCAACAACGTCAAAGAGAAATAAGCCTCAAGATCGATCATCTTCATCAAACATGGAAGGAGTCAATGTCAAAGGTGCTAGGATGGTGCAAAGTTCTCCATTTCATCTTGGAAGGGGTCAACTTCAAGGAGATTCTATCTTGGATATGGTGATAATGCATCATCATCAGATTTATTGGCTGGTCTTCACACCTATGTACCTACAAAAGATCCATTTATGAAGGTAAATTCAGTCCCTGAACCTACTTTGTTATAGTTTAATCAAGCTAGTTTTTGAGGAGTAGTGCGAGAAATAATGCAAAAAATAGCTTGATTAGGCCAAATTTCAAGTACGTAATGTCATTCCACACTTTTGGAACCTGTACCCACATGTAAAGCATAGTTCTAAAGTGGCTTGTACATTATATCAAGAGGTGTGTAGGTAAATAGTCAAGTTTTGTAGCCAAAAGGCAAATTTTGTTAAGATCTACACAAAAGCTTTCAAATGGAAAATAAAGAACATAAATGAAAAGGGAGCACCAAAGCTTCCCAACTGGTGCTTGGAATGGAAATCAATCTAAGGTTTGGCTAAGGCTTTCCCAACTAGCCAATGACCGTTAAAAAAAATAAACTTGCTAAGGCTTACAAACTACACTAGGCTGGCTAAGGCTTCCCAACTAGCAAACCATTACACTAATTCTAACTCCGTACTGCGGCTAACTAAGAAATAATTTAGTACAAGCATGCCACAAATAAAAGCCAATGAAAGGAGGCAAGAGGAGGCCCGAGCACCTTCCCTCAAACTATGCACCTACCAATTTGAACACAAGGAAATAGAATGATAATCTCAAATAGAGAGCAATTTAGCATAATCTCAAAGGGTTATTTACAAGGGAAATGCCTCTCTTCTTATAGCAAGAAGGGCCTTCCATAAGCATCCACTAGCTTATGGGATTAGTGTCTAAACTAGCCATTCTAAGGCTTCTCAACTTCTAACTTAGAACTTAGAACTTTAGAATCTCTAACTTGAGTCTCTAACTTAGAACTTAGAACTTTAGAATCTCTAACTTGAGTCTCTAACTTAGAACTTAGAACTTTAGAATCTCTAACTTGAGTCTCTTTTACTTTCTAAGCTTAAGTTTCTTGAGTTTAAGTTCTAAGTTTAAGTTTCTATTTAAGCTTCTACCCATGGACTTACAAAACAAATGCCATAGTAGAAGTTTGTTAATATTTACTCATATGTGGACTTACAATACACATGCCACAGAGTTTTATTTCTTTTTTTCTTTTCACTCTGTTGCTAACATTATCCCCCTCCTTATTGGATTGGTGGTCTCATGCCAATCGAAGCTTTTTCGTCCTGGATCTTTTGAGCTTCCTGGAGGCGAGAGTGTTGTTGGCAATTTTGGTAGATCTTGTTGTTGATCCCCTCCATCATTTGCCAGTGCAATTTATTAAGGAATGGCAGTTGTTTGTAATAGTGGATCATGCCATGGAGAAAGTCGTGAGTTTTCCACAACTCCACCACATCGACATGAAGCGTAGAAGTGAGGGCCACTTGGTAATAAAGCCTCGCTATGTTGATGTGGTCGTCTTGAGTCTTCATAGGCTTATTGATGTCGATAACAATTGGTGGTAGCCCTCGATCCCAATAACCTTTTAGTTTCGCCAAAAATGCCACTAGGCCGAAGTTATCTGCAAAATAATGTACATCATGATCGGATTCCCATGGTGCTTTTGGTAGAATACACGGCAATTTGTGATCATGTCAGCAGCTGGGTTGCCGGTATTGACACCTGTGAGCGTGGGCCAATAAATTTTATTCTTTATCTTTGTGGCTGGAAATGGTTTTTGGTGCGCCATCGGATAATAACATGGATTGGTGCATATATAGGCGGGTGCTTCGAGATACCGTGCCATGGAGATTTTGCTCCGTAAAAATAGTTGATGGCGCCAGAGTGATTGTGGATCATGGAGTTTGGCGGCTTCCTTATGGGTTTTGTAGTGATCGAGATTTGGAAAAATGTAGATGCCTCGCTCTTTGGTCTAATACTTCTTTGCAAACTCTTGCAAGATAAGAAAATTCTCGCTAGGCGCATTAGGCATGATCCTATGTCTTATTGTAGGTGCTTCAACTGCCAAGGCAAGTTCCTGTTGTGGATCAGGTTGAGGGGAGAGAGGTGGTGAGGGGTTAGATTCATCAATGTGCTGGGTTTCAGGAGAAAATTGGTGTTGAATGAAGGGAGATTTAGTTGTGTCGATGGGGTTAGAAGCGGAAGAGTGGTCTGATCCATCGTAGTGCCCTAATTGGTGATATTGAGCATGCTCCACATGGACAGAAGGTGCCGATTAGGTGGCTGCCTTTAACTTCTCTTTCAGGGTGGCAATATGATCATTGAGGGCCTCGATGGAAGAAGTATATGATTTTTGCATTTTGGAGTGTTGTTCCGTCGTGGCCTTTAACTTTTGTGCCAACTATTGATATGCCTCCACTAGAATCTTAGTTCCCTCAGAAATAGCTGGAGGTGCGAAGTCAGTAAAGTTGACCTATTTCAGTTGATCCTTCATAGCGGAATGTGTTGCGATTGCGACTGCCAAGGCATCATCCCTTTTCGTAGTAAGATTTGTCGTTAGATTGTGGAGATGAGAGATTTGTTAATCCTTCATCTGGATCTGGTTTTGAAAGTGGTTGAGCATATGCTGCTGTTGTCGGATGTATGCATTTAGATCCCGAATCTATGTTGTTGTTGATTGGTATCGGCCACCAACTTTTCCTTCTCCTTCTGAAGATCTACAAGGGTTCCATCGTAGAACTGCCTCATTGTGAGCTGTCCTCGTTGCATTAAAAAAGACTAATTGTATTTCTGATCTCATGATATCTTGATGTTCTAAACAAAGAAACATACCAAAAGATTGTCAAAAAGCTTCGGCCCATTTGGTACAGTAGTCCGTAGCCACTATGATATATCTAGATTGAGTGTGTCGAGTAGCAGGACTGATCGGACCAACATAATCAATCCCCCATTTCTGGGAGGCTTGATCAGTCGTAACAGGGTGTAAAGACATAAAGTCAGTTTTTTAAAAGTGTTTTGTTCATTGACAAGCATAGATAGAGAAGTGCTTGATGATCAGTTAAGAATGCAAAAACTTTGTCCAGGAGATAATGGTGAAACTTCTGGACCGCATACACCATTGGTGAGGCTTCACGCTCAGTAGTGGTGTAATTGACTTTAGTGGGGATCAATTGTCTACTGAGAAATCGGACTGGATTGTAGCTGCTAAATCCATAAAAAAAATGAGTAGGCCTCGTCTCCTGCTAGATTTTCTAAGATGGATCCTCCGAAAGGTAATGGAAAATGATCACGTTCAGTGATGGCATTAAGTTTCTTAAAGTTGACATAGATGCGGAGTTATCCATTTTTCTTAGGAACGATTACGATTGGGGAGACCCACTCAGTATGTCATATTCTAAAGCCCAGTTGACATTCTCGCATTATTCGGCTTTGTGTGAGAGTCAAGTTTCAATGGCAGTTTTAGCGGCTAACTATAACCCGTCATCTTCGCATTTCCTAAGGGAAACCGCTATTTTCAAAGACAAGGCACTACAAATCTGAAGGGCCATTGTCGCACATTTCGCACTATTCGGGATTTTCAGAGCCTCGTTCATTCTTTAGTGCCTACCTTCAAGCACCTCCATGCAGCCAAAGACTCCCACCTTCGCATTTCTTAAGGACAGCTGTCGCACTTCTTAAAGGTAGCTTTGCACTTCTCTCTCTCTCTCTCTCTCTCTCTCTCTCTCTCTCTCTCTCTCTCTCTCTCTCTCTCTCTCTCTCTCTCTCTCTCTCTCTCTCTCTCTCTCTCTCTCTCTCTCTCTCTCTCTCTCTCTCTCTCTCTCTCTCTCTCTCTCTCTCTCTCTCTCTCTCTCTCTCTTCGGATTCTTGTAAGGCAGGCTCGATTTCGTAGATGAATCCTACATCTAACAAGCATTGTAATTCTTCTTTGATTTTGGCCTTGTAGATCGGATTGCATTGGTAGGGACGAGTAGCAGTTGGTCTCGCACCCGGTTTAAGGGGAATGCCATTCGGCTCGCATTGAGCTTGTGGTAATTGGATATTCACATCCTCGATCATATAATCCTTAAAATACACAGGCACATCATGTGCAGGTGATTCGAGGGGAGCCTTGCCTTTCAACTGTCTAGATGGGGATTTGGGAGGTTCTGGAATAGGCATATGAGCTAAAGTAATTTCAGGAACTTCCCGAGTAGTGGTAAGATCTCCAGGAGGTTGGATTAGAAGTAGTTTCTTCATTTTTTCCTTCATGGTATGGCCACGAGGTTGTGGCTTCTGAGGATGTGAGGTGTGTGAATGAGAAATTGGTTCATCATGGGGGATTTAATCGTCAATTTGAAAAATTGTTTCCTCCTCACATAGGTCCCATGGGTAATGAGGTCGTTTGATACGGTAATGTTTGGTATCAGGTTTTTTGACCGCAACCTTGGCAACTGGTTCCACCTTGGATGAATGTTGCGGGAAAGCTTTGAGTGGAAGTACCTCCCTGTAGTCGATGCATCTTAATATGTGTGATTTGGATGAATGGGCTCTGAGTTAGTTTAGAAAGTTTGAGAGCTTTTAGGGCACCTTTGGCATTCTGTAAGATAGTGTTCTCTTTTCTTCATTTGTGCAAATTTGCGTGTAAATATGCAGACTACGCGACAACGTTAGTAAATATGCAGCATGAATGGAGGCAGATTAAAATGGGATTTAAGGAGAGTAGAGGGAATAAATTCAACACCTTCACCTTCGATAGTGTGAGTGCTATCATCACCAAGATGAACATACTTCTTTGTGTTGTAAGATGTAGAGGAATGGAAAGTCTCACGATGATTGGTCATATGATGAGTAGCTCCAGAATCCAGAAACCATGAATCATCGGAATTTGCGTTTTTGTCTTTAACCATAAAAGCGCCTTCGTCCATTTTGACTTCAGGATATGTTGTAACTGTATTTGCTTGTTGATCAGGTTGCTTGGCTGCATTCTTCGCCTTGGGAATTCGGTAATCTTGGATCTCATGGTTATTGCGCTTGCAATACCTGCAAAACATCTTTTTCTTCGACGAATGTGGATTCGATGATTGTTCTTGACTTTGAGTCTATTTTTGATTTGATGTAGATTGCTTGGAGCTTTTATGCTTCTATCATTTTGAGCCCTTGTCGATATATAGAGCATGAGACGAAGAGGTAGACGAAGTGTCTTGACTCTTTCTATTATCTTCTTGCAGCAACATCGTGATAACTCTGGTAAGAGCTAAATCTGAATGTGTCTTGATGATCATTACCCAGTTCTCATATGTAGAGGGCAGGCTTGAAAGCAATGTCATAATTACGTCTTGATCATCTATGACTGGTCCGACAATGACCATTTGTTGCAAGAGATTCTTAAACTGGTTAATATGATTATGAAGAGAATCATTGTTCGACATCTTGATTGTGAAGTATTTCCTTCAAAGATGTAACTTGGTAGTTACATCTCTAACATCATATAGTGAGCTCAAGATGTCCCAAACTTCTTTTGAAGTTTTGGCTTAAGCTACGTGGCCAATCTGAGTATCTGATATATTGAGGATAATAAGCGCGAAAGCTTTACCATCCTTTGATTTCCACTTTGAGTCATCCGTGTCATCTTCAGGCTTCACTTCGATACCTGTAACAACACCCCACAACTCGTTGGCGATTAGCAAGGTCTTCATCTTAAATATTCGTAAATGATAATTGGATCCATTCAACTTGTCTGCAATAAGACCAGCTTTACTTTGAGAATCCATCTAGAACTTTAGTCTGTTGACGTTAAGAGAGATACTGTGTTGTGGAAATCAATTCTCTGATACCGAAACAAATTGATTGAAACTAAAGAATAATTTTTTTCTGACAGGGAAATACGAACTACGCGTCAATTAGTTCATTTTTGCAAACTGTTGTAAACATAGTGTATTTATGTATACTATTTGAAGATAGTCACTTTCTGGAAGTTGTCGATAAAGTGCGCACTTTGGTTGATGAATGAAGTTATTGAAAAAGTCGAAGACTTTGGACACTTTGGACACTTTGGTTAATGAACGAAGTTGTTGAAGAAGTTGGACGCTTTGGTTGATGAACGAAGATGTTCAAGAATTCGGAGACTTCGGTGTTGAGTGACTTGATTGTTGAAGAAGTCGAGGGTGATCAAGCCTTCGATGCTCCTCCCAATGCTTTGACATTTGAATGTAAAGTTAGACGGGAATGGATACCCTTTGATGTAGATTTGGCAATAGTCTTCTTGAGATTCTTTACTTGCAACTTGATAATACTGCCAGAGAAAATAAAAATCAACAATGCTAGCATATTTGTCCATGTTGGTTGCTTTAAAAAATTTCAAAAAAATCAACATAGGCTTTTTACTGGTGGGTCATACTCATGATCAAATTGATCAAATGTTTAGTTGCTTTTCCAAAAAACTGAGACACAAAAAAGCTTTTTCTTTGCCGTACTACAAAGTATTATTGAGGAGTCATACACCCCTAGACCAAATGTGTTTTTACTATGATGCACATTTGATTTTAGAGACTACATCAAAACATCGGAGGAACATTGCACTGCACCAATAAATGATATTAGTTTTTCAACTTCAGTTCAAAATTGAAAATGATATTCGTGGCATCACAGTATTGTGGGAAAAGCAATTTTCAAACTCTACGGAATGGTTACCATCTGAAGGAGTTTGTTTCTTACAAAGCATGCCCTCTTCTCTTGTTAAGCTTGCACCTTTGTGTCATCAAACTTCTACCATGGAAGAGCAAAAGGCTCAAAGAGAACATCATCTAGTTGATCCATTTGCGGCTTTAAACTTTTTGGAAACGACCATTCAAGCAACATACCAATTTTTTGATGAGTTTGATCGACATTGGTGGGTGGATTTTTTTGAAGAGCAAAAGTTAAGTTTGCTTAACTTAGGAGATGCAAACTCGTTTGAGGAGTTTCACTGGTCGTTTAGATTTTCAACTTCAACAACGACAGTTGATTCCTCTATTGTCGCCCAACACACTGAATATTTGATCCTTGTGTAGAACGAAGATCGTGAGATTTATTTGGGTCCTAAAAAAAGTCGACAAACTGAAAATGTTGCCAAGGCTAAATGCTCTGGTAACCTCAATGGATTAAGGTCAGGAGTCTCATTGCACTTTTGGCGTCGAAAAATAACGAAGTACGTGTGCATTGGATGCGTACCATTTCAACAAATGCTTGCTTGGGGAGGTACGAGCTAGAAATGCTGCAATCAGATCCAAAAGGCAAGCAAAAACATTCAACAAAGAATCAGCCAAGAGTTGAAAATATAAATCTTCAAGATGTGGATGTACTTGTATTTATTTTTGAGTTGACAATACAAATCATTTACGAAAGTCAACATTATCTATTTTATAAGAACATCTTGGATTAAGTGCACACCATCATTTTCGACTCAGCTTCAACATAGCAAAGCCAAATTACAAAATTTTCTCTCGACACTGGAGGCCGATTTGGATGAGAATTTGCCAATATACTCTAATGAGAAAGATGGATCGTCAACTTCTTCAGTTGAAAAAGAAAGTCTTGATTATATTTCAAGCACTGAGTTGAGAGGACTTAGTGAGAATTTTTTGAAAATTTGAATTGTAAAAAAATATATATATGTAATTTATCTTCAGTGTTTTTAAAATTTGTGGATTTATTGTAACTGGCTTCAAATGTATTCTATGAGTTATTTTCATGAAAGTCGATTTAGACTATCAAAACACCATAAATGTCTATATATTTTGTTTATTTTTTATATTTTTAATTTTAAAGATTTTATTAAAAATTCTATTTTTTTGATATTTTACAAGGTTTTTTTTTTTCTTGCTAAAGAGCATATTGTTTGCAAAAAAAATTTTGTGGGTTACAGAATTTTTTTCATGAAAAAGTATGTTTTTGGCAAAAATTTAAAAATCAAAAAACAATTACCCGTTTTTAGGATATTGTTTCATTTCAAAAGATTTCGTGTTTTGCACACAAACTACAAACTTGTGAAATGCTTCTATAAATTGATTTTATTACTTTCAAGAATCTAGATATGAACAAAGCAAAAAACTAGAAAGATCTACAAAAGATCTTGTTCACAATCTTAGATGTTCACCCAAAAAAAAATTTGTATACAGTATACACACTTGTCAAATGACACTACAAATTGATTTTATGACCCTCAAGAAATTAGATTTTAACACATCAAAAATCTAGAAGTGTCTACGAAAAATCTAGATCACCAATCTTAGAATCAATCTTCACCAAAATCTAGTCACCTTAGAAAATGGACCTTGACAAAGATGAAGATTCACAAGAATTGAATTAAAACACACACTTACCTTTGATTCAAGCCCTCATACAACTATTTTGGTGCTTGGATGTTTACTCATCGATCAATTGAAGTTTTTATGCTTGGTGGCCTCCTAGAAAGCAAGAATTGCTTGTTTTGAGCCCATAGACCATTGCTGGATCTTATTGAAGCTTCTAGAGGTATCTAATGAACCTAAATAGGCTTCTTGTAATTTCTATTCAATGTCATGCAATGCTTAGAGATAATTTTTGAAAATTCTATGTTAAAAAAGTGTGCCTTCCTATTGAATTTCTAGCCTTTACTGCTAGCACATGTGACCAATACAATGTATGCTAATGGGACAGAACTCTTGCTAGCCTCGCCTCTCTTTGTATTGTGCTTTAAAGTGTCAAATTTGGGACTCTAAAACAAAATTTATGATCGTCGAAAGTCTGGCAATTTTTAGTTCAAAAATTGGCAAAATTTCAAATTACTTTGATTGTATGTTGAAAAATTAAGCAGCGGGTTGGTTTTTCTCAATGCTAAACACATTTTCACATGACTTTGTATGTTTAGGAAGATAATACAGTGAGATACAATAGTTCTATAGATGGAATTTCATGCTTGGAAGGAGTTTACGTAAAATACAACTAGAAAAATGAATTTTCAGTTCGGTGAGTAGTTTTATGTAAAATGTGAATTTTGTTAGAAATCACTACATGTCAGGTTAACACATGTTACGTAAAATGTGAATTTTGTTAGAAATCACCACATGTCAGGTTAACACATGTTGGATATTCCAAAATCATGATGATTTGAATTAACAAAATATGAAACTAAGGTTTTGTGATAGAATTTGAATTTGACACTTTTTAGTCTAAAATCGAACAAGAATCAAGATTTTCTAGTTATGTAAAAAATTAAAAAAATCAAAATTGTTTTGATTTTTTCTTAATCCTTTAATTATTAATTACTCAAAATTGGATTTATAACTTAATGGTCTTATTGAATGTGAATTTATAAAAAAAAAAAGAATTGAAATGAATTCAATCAATCCACAAGAGGGATTGGATTCATTGTCATCAAGGATTATATCATCAAATGCAACTCAGTCTAATGGCTTAGATGAGAAGAAGAACCATACTCTGGTCAAATCTGCTATATGTATGCTATCGCATGCATCGTTGCCCAAGAGATTCTAGGCTGAAGTTGTCTCCACTACAGCTTACATCCAGAATAGATGTTCGACCAAGGCCCTCTCAGACAAGACACCCCACAAGGTGTGGACAGGCTCTAAGCCTTCTTTGAAGAACCTATGAGTGTTTGGGTGCATTGCCTACACGCAGATCCCAAAGGACACAAGGAAGAAATTGGACTTCCAAGGTCTCAAGGCCATCCTGATCAGATATACTTCGTCTGATAACACTTACAAGCTGTATGATCCTGATACCTAGCAAATCTTGTATATCCGGGATACAGTCTTTATTGAGGATCAGTTCGTCGACCTCAAAGGCAAGGATGTTGCTCAAAAAGAACCTTCATCACCTGTCGTTGACACGACAGTCTGAGCTTCTGGCTCAGGCGTATGTATTGTCGACCCACTTCAAGATAGCGAATCAGACGAAGATGTTGCTGCTACCCAGCAACAAGTCCCAAGAGCGGTTCATCAGTCGAATCCTCTCAAAAGATCAAGTTGAGTGCGCATACAGCCCACAAGGTATACTCCTGAGTTTGCCTGTCTCTTAATGCAGGAACCGACTACAGTTGAAGAGGCACTTAGGCAACCAGACTCTGATCTCTGGAGAGAAGCCATGGACAGAGAGTATTCCTCTCTGATCAAGAATCAGACATGGTAATTAGTAAAGCTCCTATTGGCTAAAATATCATTGATTGCAAATGGATCTTTAAGATAAAATATAATGCCAACGGAGCAATTGATCGAAGGAAGGCTAGACTGGTAGCACGAGGATTCACCCAGATCCCGAATGTCGACTGTAGTGAGACTTTTAGTCTAGTCGTCAAACATTCGTCGATCCGAATGCTCTTGTCTTATGCTGCAGCTGCCGACCTTGAAGTACATCAACTTGATGTACAAACAGCCTATCTGAATGGAGTTATACAAGAAGATATCTACATGATCCAGCTTGAAGGATACGTTCTGGAAGACATGAAGAATCGTGTCTATAAACTCCACAAAGCACTGTACGGCTTGAAACAGTCTGCCAAGGCTTGGTTTCAGAGGATCAACACATTCCTCATTGAACAAGGATTCGAACCAAGCACTGCTGATTGCAACGTTTATTCGAAGTCAGTGCATCAATCCTTCATTATCATCACCTTGTACGTGAATGATACGTTGCTCTTCAGCAACGATACCAATATGGTTAACGATTTGAAACAGATGCTTTTCTCAGAATTTGCCATGACTAGATCTGGGCGAAGCTCACTTCTGTTTGAGAATTCAAATCCACAGAGACAGAGCAAATTGATTGATTTACGTCACTCAACAGAGGTATCTTCATAATGTTATTAACATATACAATTTGATGAATTGTAAATTAGCTCACTCACCAATGGATTAAGGCCTGCATTTGTCAAAGGACCAATGTCCCCAGACCAAGTAGGAAGAGGAGCAAATGAGAGAGTATATGTATTGATCGATACTAGGATCTCTCATGTATGCAATGGTCTGTACAAGACCAGATATCTCTTTTGATGTTAGCTCACTCAGCCAATACATGACTAATTTTGGCATTACCCATTGGAAGGCTCTTATTCGAGTCATGAGGTATATTTGAGCTACCATGGACCAGTGCATCTGCTATGGAGATGTCAACAACGACAATCTTCATCAGCTCAATGGTTATTCTGATGCAAACTGGGGAGGAGATGCAGACAATCATAAGTCCACATTTGGATTTACATTCTTCTTCAACGACGGTCCTATTTCGTGGAACAGTCGTAAGCAAACCTCTATCGCACTTTCTTCTACTGAAGTAGAATACATTGCTGCTTCTCAATCTATTAAGGAAGCATTTTGGTTGAGAAATTTGCTGTCAGACATCAATCTGTATCGGTACAACCCTACAATTGTGTTTTGTGATAACCAAAGTGCTATTGCCTTATCGGCCAACCCTAGATTTCATTCTAGGAGTAAGCACATTGAGATCAAACATCACTACATGAGGGGCAAGGTTCTCGATAGAGAGGTGAGCTTAACATACTGTAGAACGCAAGACATGGTTGCAGACATCTTCACGAAAGCACTCAGTGTTAATGCACACAACAGATTTTGTGCATTGCTTAGTCTGAAGATCAAGGCATTTACGGATCCAGATTAAGGGGGGGTGTTGGATTTATTCCCTCTACTCTCCTTGAATTCCATTTTAATCTGCCTCCATTCATGCTGCATATTTACTAACGCCATTGCGTAGTCTGCATATTTACACGCAAATTCGCACATACGAAGAAAAGGGAACACTATCTTATAGAGCCAAAGGTGCCCTGTAAATCTAATCCTAAGGCTACTCGTAAGAGTGATGCACTTTTTGCATTGTCATCACTAATGATCACTTCAGCACTGACTGACATCGCACCCTTTCCACGCTCACCCCATGCAGCTACGCTAACAGATTGGACAACGACTGTGGCTACTCACGATCTCTTACAGACAGTACATCCACTCTGTACTTTCCACATCTGCACACCTGTAATATAATGTATATATACTGGATACCATTTGCATATTCAGACGAATGAGGTTAATGAGTGAATAAGTTGATGAGTTGATGAATGAGATGAAGTAGATGCCTTGCGCATTGATTCTTGATTGTTAGCAATAAGGTTTTATTCCTTTAGAAATTTAATAAGTTTTGTAGGGCACGCAGTTTCGTCCGCTATTGCCTTGTGCTCTACCGCATTATTGACATGTATACATGATATACTTAATCTGATATAGTTCTTTGTTCTGCATTCAGATCTATGTTAATATTGCTATGCTTATCATTCATTTGTTTGATCTTTCTAGTTGTTCTTTTGGGTAATAGATGACTAACATTTAGTCTTGTCTTTCGCGAATCACTCGCGACTAATTATCAGTCGAGCACCGTCTAGCTCTTCACGATGAATAGTTTGTCTTACTATTCGCGACAAACCATTCTTCTGGAGCTTCATTCAATTATTAAAGTTTGGCTACATAATCAAGAACAACTGTGATTCCCATCACTACTGTTTTGTTCGTTCTGATAGGCATAGTCATGCTTTCGGAGAGAGTCGTATAGCTTGTTCCGCCGCGCACAAACATTTTCTGTTTGAGTTCGTTTCTCATTCGTTTCTTGTTCGAGTTCGTTTCTCGTTCGTGTTCGTCTTACCTCTTTGAGCTTATTTTTTGTTTTTAACATACGACACCTTTTTTCAACTTGTTCATCTCCCTCTCTCCAACAGAAGGTACTGTAAGATTAAAATTCCTGCATTATCGATTCAAACTACTGTCAAAAGTCTTGTATGTTCATGAACTCTCTACAAATCTGTTATCAGTAAGTAGAATTATAGATTTAGGTCATAAGGTGGAGTTTGAGTTTGATCGATATCGAATTATCAATAGGAGTAATAAGACCCTTGCACTCAACAAGAGGCATGGATACTTATAGAGATTGGCACATTGTTATTCCGATTCTAGTCAAGCCTTGAAAACCTCCGTTCTTGTCAATAAAGCATTACTATGGCATCATCGCTTAGGACACTTGAATTATGCATATGTTTCGAACATGTCCAGACAATCCCTAGCACTTGATCTCGACTATCCTTCTGGTAAAGTCGATCTCCTTGTCTGCCACAACTGAATTCTTGGAAAGCAGACTAGGGTTCCTTTTAGATCGAGTCATAGGCATGCAACAAAAGGTCTGTTAGATGTTGTTCATTCAGGTATATGTGTACCTATGCAAACTCTTTCATTGCTAGATGCATAGTATTTCATTACCTTTATTGACGAATTCTCTCGAAGAACAGTTGTTTACTTCATTAAGCAAAAATCAGAAGCTTTCATCAAGTTCAGACAATTCAAAGAGCATGTAGAAAATCAAACTGGTAAACGAATCAAAGCATTGAGTTCCAACAATGGGGGAGAATACATCTCCACCGAATTCAAGGAGTACTGTCTTAACAGTGGCATTGAGCAATAATACATTACCTCCTATTCGCCTCAGTCAAATGGTCTTGTTGAGAGAAAGAACAGAACCTTAGTTGAATCGACAAAGTGCATGTTATCACATGTGACACTTCTAAAGTCCTTCTGGGCTGAAGCTGCTTCAATAGCAACCTATATTCTGAACAGATGTCCTACTAAAGGTCTCTTAGACAAAACACCATTCAAAATTTGGACAGGTACCAAACCTTCTTTATTGCACTTAAAAGTTTTTGGATGTACTGCTTAAATGCAAATTCCTCATGATCTCAGGAAGAAGCTTGACTTCCATAGTATCAAATGTATTTTCATCAACTACACTACTTCAGATCAAGCTTACAAGTTGTTCGATCCCATCGAGTCGAAAATTTTCACTAGCCGGGATGTCATCTTCATCGAAGATCAGTTTATCGACCTCAAGGGAAAAGGCAAAGCCCATGTAGCCGACTTGTCTGATTTGTTCAACATATTGAACTTTGAGGTTCCTCAGTCGACTATTCCCATTGAAGGTCCAAGCTCATCTACTTTTGACGAACAACATATCAATAGCAAATCCGAAGATGATGATATTGTAGTTCAGCAACTATCGTATGATGAAAATGATCAACTTCTTCTATTCCCCAGAAGATCATCAAGAACTAGTAGACCACCTATCAGGTATATCAATGAGTCTGCAGCCTACCTCTGTCGAAGTGGCACTCAGTCAGCCCGATTTCGATCTCTGGTTAGAAGCTATGGATAAAGAGTATTCATCTCTTATCAAGAACCAGACATGGACAATTGTTGAATTACCTGCTAGAACATAGTTGATTGTAAATGGATTTTGAAAGTCAAGCAAAAAGTAGATGGAAGCATCGATAGAAGAAAAGACCGACTTGTTGCCAGAGGATTTTCTCAGGTATACAACGTCAATTACATTGAGACCTTCAGTCCAGTAGTCAAGCATTCTTCTATTCGAGTTTTATTATCGTTTGCTGCTACAACAGATTTGGAAAATACATCAAATGGATGTACAAACAACATATCTTAATGGAGTTATTGAAGAAGACATTTACATGGTGCAACCCCAAGGTTATATTATCGAAGGTAAACACAATCACGTGTGTAAACTCCATACAGCACTTTATGGCTTAAAGCAATCTACTCGAGCATGGTTTTAAAGGATCAATACTTTTCTTATTGATTACAGCTACACATCAAGCTCTTCAAATTCGAATGTTTACTTTAAGACAATGTAGCAGTTATTATTATTATCACCTTATATGTGGATGACACATTGCTTTTCAGTAATAGTATCGATCTGATAAAAGAAGCAAAGACTATGCTATCTTCCGAATTCGATATGACCGATCTGAGCGAAGCTCATTTCTGCCTTGGTATTCAAATCCATAGAGATAGAAATCAAAAGTTGATTTACATTACTCAACAGAGGTACATGTACAATATGTTAGTCAGATATAATCTGGTTGATTGCAAGTTAGCTCTCTCACCAATGGAACCAGGTCTCAAGTTGTCAAAGGACCAGTGTCCCCGAACAATCGAAAAGAAGGAGCACATGCGTGAGTATCCTTATCATTCGATAATAGGATCTCATATGTACGCAATGATCTGTATCAGGCCAGACATAGCTTTTGATGTCAGGTCCTTAAGTCAGTTTATGACTACTAACCCTGGTGTAACACATTAAAAGGCTCTTATCAGAGTCATGAGATATCTTTGAGCTACTATGGACTTTTGCATTTGTTATGGAGCAGTCGACAATGACAAAGTCAACTCAATGGTTACATAGATGAAAGTTGGACAGGAGATATAGACACCCGTAAATCCACTTCTGGATTTACATTCTTCCTCAACAATGGTCCTATTTCTTGGAACAGTCGCAAGCAATATTCAATAGCTCTATCTTCTATAGAATCAGAGTATATCACAGCCTCACAAGCCACAAAGGAAGCAATTTGGTTGAGAAACTTACTTTCAAATATCAGTTTGAATCAATATGCTCCGACACAATTATTTTGTGATAATCTTTCGGGATTTCCTCTCACTTCGGCTTTTTTGAAGAATGCTAGATGCCTCACATGCTTGCTTTGTGAATGAAAACTCGGATTGAGAGAGAGAGAGAGAGAGAGAGAGAGAGAGAGAGAGAGAGAGAGAGAGAGAGAGAGAGAGAGAGAGAGAGAGAGAGAGAGAGAGAGAGAGAGAGAGAGAGAGAGAGAGAGCAATGGTGCTTTGATTGTCACAGAAAATGGTTGTTGGATGTGACTGTGCAAGGTCAATTTCTGCTAGCAGGTGTCTCAACCAAATTGTCTCCTTAGTAGCATTCATGGTAGCAATGTATTCTGATTTGGTTGATAATAATACTATTGAGGTCTACTTTCGGCTATTCCAAGAGATTGGGCCTTGATTGTATAAAAATACAAATCCAGAAGTCGATCTTCTGGTATCAACGTCCCCTGCCCAATCTGCATTTGTATATTCTTCTAGAATATTGGCAGATTGGTTGCCTCCATAGCATATGCTGAGATGTTTGGTTGCTTGAATGTACTTCATGACCTTCAAGAGTGTTTTCCAATGCATTAGACTCGGATTTGATAGGAATCGGCTGAGTGGATTGATTGAGTATGCAAGGTCTGGTCGAGTGCAGATCATTGCATACATCGGTGAGCCGATGATGGAGTGGAATGGATATTGCTTCATCTCCTCCTTTTCTACCTCAGTTTGAGGGGATTGTTCCTTTGATAGCTTCAGTCCAGGGTCGAGTGGAAATAAACTTTGTTTGCAGTTAGCCATTCCATACTTTTTCAACACGTCGGTGAGATATCTCTATTGGCTGATAAAAATCAGTCTGCTGGGTCGAATTCTTAAAATTTTGATTTTGAGACAATAGTAGACTACTGGACCCATATCAGTCATTTTGTACTCCTTGGCCAGCATGCATTTCGTCTCCTTCATCAAATTCAGATTGTTACTGAATAGTAGAGTGTCATCTACATAGAGAGTGATGATGATGATGAAGTCCGATACAGATTTGAAGTAGACATTTGAATCTGCTGAGTTTGGAATAAAACCATTATCAATAAGAAATGCCATTAGAGGAGTTTTGAATTCCAAAAAGACCCTTTAAGAATTCGTGCAAGATGCCTTTTTTATTATTAAAATATTATAACACTAATATTTTTGACTGGCCATAACTTTTTAATCGTAGCTCAAAAGTATGCAATTAACATATCATTGGAAAGCCCTTGTTGAGCACTTTCTAATGCACCAAACTCTACTAAATTTGGACATACCACTAAAAAAGTTATGCCATTTTTAGTATGGAATCAAAATGTGGACTCAAAAAGTTACGATACGTAGATTTCAAATTTGAGTGTTTTGATTGGTCCATGTGTAAGAGAAATTTGAGAAAAAAATATAAAAAGAATCTTTACAAAGGGTCTTTTTGGGATTTAGAACTCCTCTAATGATTCATTTTCTGGAACCAAGCTCTGGGTGACTATTTCAACCCATAGAGTGCCTTGTGAATTTTGCATACAAGATGTTGCTTACCTCTCAGTTCATATCCTTCTAGTTGTGATATAAAAATTTCCTCTTCAATGGTCTCGTTGAGAAAAGCGATCTGGACATGGACTTCGAGATCTGTTGTAGCTGCAAAAGGGAGTAGTAGTCTGATCGAAGCATGCTTGACAACTGGGCTGAAGGTTTTGGAATAGTCCAAATCTGGAATCTGGGAATAGCCTTTAGCGACGAGTCTGGCTTTGTATCGATTTAGCCTACCTTCAGCATCATACTTCGCCTTGAATATCCATTTTTATGGAATTGGATTTCTATCCTTTGGCAGCTCAGTGACTGTCCACGTTTGATTCTCCATTAAAGAATTGAATTATGTGTCCATTGTTGCTTTCCAATGTTCAACATCAGGTGTATACATTGCCTCTAAAACTGTATTTGGTTCCTGCACAAAGTAGCAGGTTGCATCATCCATAAATTTGGATGGAGGCTGTCTGGGTCAATTTGATCTTCTTGGCTGGATTTCTTTCCTCTGCTGATCAGACTCATTTTCAGAGTTAGTATCGATTTCTTGATTTTCGACCCTAGGGTTGAAATTTGACTGTTCGACCCTGGGGTTGGATTTTGACTGTTCGACCCTGGCCTTTCCCTAGGGTCAAAAAACTTGTCCTCCAGAAAAATGACATTTCTGCTTGTGAATGTCTTTTCTGTGTCCAGATTGTAGAGCTTGTATGCCTTCTGATCTAGAGAATAGCCAATAAAAACTGATTTTCTGCTTGTGATGTCCAGTTTCTTCTTGAGATCTTCAGGGATCTGAGCATAGGCAATACATCCCGACACTCTAATATTCTTGAGTGATGGTTTCGATCATGTCCACATCTCATAAGGTGTCTTGCCATTCAAGGCTTTGGTGATGGATCGATTTTGTAAGTAGGCTGCTGTATTAATAGCTTCTGTCCAGAATTTTTTTTGGAAGAGAGGCATGGGCCAGCATGCCCTTGGCACTTTCAACAAGTGTTTGATTCTTCCTCTCATCTACACCATTGGACTGTGGTGAGTAGCTTGTTGTATATTGTTGGTGTATTCTGTTTGCCTTGCATAATTCTTTAAATTCTATGGAGATAAATTCTCTCCCTCCATCTGAGCGTAGTGCTTTGATCTTCGCCGAGGTCTGATTTTCTACAGACGCCTTGAACTGCTTGAAGAATTTAAATGCCTCTGATTTGTTCTTCAAAAATTAAGTAGCAGTCCATCGTGAGAAGTCATCGATGAAGGTAAGAAAATATAGTGTTTCCCCAATGGTAGCAGTCTGCATCGGGCCACAAATGTCACTTGTGTACAAGGTCCAATAAATTTCTAGAAGTGTGAACTAATTCGAAAATGAATGGACTTCTAGCATGCTTGCTGATAATACAACTTTCACATGGAGAACTCGATTTGCTTATTTGAGGCAGATGTTCTAGGATATTAGTTGGTTCAGACTAGTGGTGTAAAGAGCTTGACTATTAGAAGAGTAGCAGTGGCTGAGTTTGTATAAATTGGCACTTCTTCTCCTGAAAGCTAGAGCTTTCCAGGACTTGTCAAAGATTGTGCAGCCATTTGTGTCAAATTTGACCCTCCGACCTGAATCAGTGATTCCGCTAACTGAGAGCAGATTCTTGGTCAAATTTGGAATGTGGAGAACGTTGGACAACAACTTGATTTTACCCTTCTGAAATTCGACCCTGATTGTTCTTTCACTCTGGATTGTGTGAGATGAGTTGTCTCCAAGTTGCACAACTCGAGAGTGGGTGTATAATTCGCAGTCCTTGAACCAGTCTTTGTGGTGAGTCATGTGTTGTGTTGCTCTAGAGTCAAGATACCAAGAATCGATGTCTTGCTGTTCTCCAACCTTGGTCATAAAAGCTGCTTCATCTTCCTCTTGTTGCTGGGTCGAAAAACTGGTTGAAGCACTATGTGCTTGTTGTTGGTACCGCTTCTTCTTTTCATCATTATATTTCAAAGTTATGCAGTCATTGATTTCATGTCCAATTTTCTTGCAATATCTGCAGAATAGTTTCTACTTTCGTTGGAAGGATGAAGAGTTCGAATTCGAACCTGAGTCAAAATTTGACCCTGAGCAAAAATTCGACCCTAAGCCAGAATTTGACCCTGGCTGCATATTGCTCTTCTTTTTCGATCTGAACTTCTGACTTTTTGAATATAGTGTTTGTGGATCAGATCTTGAGCCTGAGGAGAAAGTTGATCTTCTGATTTCTATCTGTAGAAGAAATGAGGTTACTCTTGATAGAGTTAGATGCTCCTGGATCGAAATTGCCATGACCCAATTTTTGTAGGCTTCAGGAAGAGTCAATAATAGAGTCATAACAACATCAGAGTCTTGTCTTTTTGAGCCAGTTGCATTCATTTGCTACATGAGATTTTGGAAAGTATTGAGATGACTCGAAACACTTACTGCTTCAAACATTCTCAGGGAGAAATATTTCTTCCTCAAGTGGAATTTGGTGGTGAGGTCCCTGATATCATAGAGGGTTTCTAAGATGTTCCATGCATCTTTAGCAGTCTGAGCAATTCTTATGTGACTGATTTGGGTGTCTTTATATTGAGAGTGATCATGGAAAAAGCCTTATCATCTTTCAGTCTCCACTTGGTGGTGCTGCTTCACCTTCTGGCTTGTTCTGTGCCGTCAACAACATCCCATAGCTCCTTGGCTAATAGCATGACCTTCATTTTGAACATCCAGAGATGATAGTTTTCTCCATCGAGCCTTTCAATTAGAGAAGACGGATTCATTCTGGCTGAGCGAGATCGTTGGTAGTAACAACGATTTCGGAATATTGTTGGCTGCATGCTTGCTAGTTCGTTGTCTTGATAGAAACAAGACTAATAATCCGCAATGAGAAGTAGATTACTTGGATGCCCGCTCCGATACCATGTCGGAAATCAGTTGGGTTTGTGCGGAAGATGGAAGTGAGCTAGATGCGTGGATCAGAAATGCCACAGTTAACAACAAAATAGTTCAAATGGTGGATTCAAACAAATGCGCAATGACCAATAACATCAGTAGGACAAATTGCACTCTGATTATTATCAGCAATGAGTACAATTGCATGAAGTTATAACTTTAGCTTGTTGAGTGTGATAAAGCTGATACTGATTAATGAATTATCAGACTCGGAATATCAGAAGAAGTTTTTTTATGAAGATTCTAGGATTAGATATACTGAAAATATCTACAACTAACTAGCATTGAATGCTATCTTCTATATTAATTACAACCACCTTGTAACTGTAAATACATGTACAAAATAGGCGGACTCCCAACGCAAAGTTCAGATTCCCGACCGACAGTATCAAAATTTTATAGTGGGTCAAATTTTATACAAAGGATAAAAAATTTACACTGGGACGAAAAATTTGCTGAGGGACGAATTTTCCGGGGTCGGGAAAATTAGACCCGGATCCGATCCAGGGTCGAACACGTTCGGATAATCTAGTAACAATGAGCAACTCCCATAAACTTATGATGCTTTGACTTGTGTACCTACAAATGATGTATTTATGAAGGATGTTGAAGATGATATGGTACTGAAGGAAGAGATGTACCAGCAAGCGTTGTTCGATGATGAGGGTGAGAAGAGGGAGGTGGGGATGGTGAAGCAAACATCTTTTTGTGCCGATTTGCACTCTGAAGCATACTGGGAATGTTTTGATTGAGCTAGATATTGTTGGGGCTCCAATATTGTCTCGATACTTGGATGGCAGTTACAAGTTTCCTCACACCCACCTTCCATTGAAAACTACAGCTACTTTTTTTTTGAGTTGTTTTAAAAAGAGTTTCAATTGCAAAAATAATAGTTATAATTAATGCTAAAAAGCAGTGCTTTACCAATTAATCCAACTATAGCTCCCCCACTAGAGAATCCTACAATCAAGCTCAGTCTGCAAATCTTTTAGAAACTGCCATTGAAAATTAGCAACCGACTAAAAAAACCTTTTGACCTCCGTCTACCAAAGTATCTGAAGCTACTACTATGGTGTGCTCCTTTCTTGCTGAAATCTATATAATGTTCTCATGTGCTACAACATCACATCCTAGTTCACACTACAAAAGCAGAAGACTTTGAGAATATCAATTAGTGTTTGTCTCCGATCTTGTTGCAGGTCAGTCATAGTACAATCATTGTTGGCTCCTTGTGTTGAATGATAGATGCTTTTGTAATTTCGAAAAGGCTATACTCTAATTCTTTAAAACCTTTTATGTGAAGGTTTGCTCTTGAAAGTAACAAAGGTTTTGCATATGCACAGTGACAACGACAAACTTCTCACAACTTAGTTTATGAATTCAGGATTTGTAACTCCATAGAGCATATGATTCTTATGCATGGCTATTTATGGTTTATTCATGGTCGTTTGAAGGATCTGGCAAATTATTGCACTTCTTTTAAAACCTTGTTGCCTACTGGTTGCCGGCTAGTTAGCTTGGAAAAGACTTATTCATCTGTTGTTGGTTGTGTGCGGCTACTAATCTTTCAAAGAGTTTATTACAACAAGAGTGGAAGCAACCGAATGGTCAACTACTTCTTCAGGATTTGGAGAGCAATAGTACAACTGATCTTGCAAATTTATGTTGTTGGACAATATCACTCAAATTTTCATTTTAAAATTTGAAGTCAAATTCTTACTGTAATTGAAAAAACTAGCTAGTCTTAAAGGACAATAAAGTGTCCTAAGAAGAAAAATCATCTCATGTGCAACTTTAAGAATGTTAGTTCAAGCTCTTCTTAAACTATTTTGGAGTTTGTTTTCTGACGCTTATAATTGTAGTGGTTCCTTTGTAGGCCATAAACAAAATGTCCACAAGTGCCAAGTCGGTGTATCATGCTTTAGTTTGGCTCGGCCACTTAGCTTCAATTCTATGTGATCCCATGGGTTGATAATATAAAGAAGCATATATTGTTATTTTGAATGTGTAATGGTATAAAAAGTAAGTAGTTAACATCATCAATTACTTTGACGTGATGGTTGTATAGTAGATCTAAATATTTCTATTGATTGTTGTTGAAACTTCATAGTATGTGGATTAAGTATTGAGTTAAGTTGAAGGGATGACATCTCATATTAGGTATACTCTAGCCATGTGACCAATAACTTACTGGATGGTGAGGTTTAAGTGCTACAAGGAACTTATCTTCAAAATAACCCTAATATATGAAAACCTTTGACAAATTTCACCTTGCACCTTTAGGGAATTTATTTCGCGTAAAAGTTACTTGTTAGTGGCCCAAAACACTAGCACTAGTAAACCCATGGGCTTCTGAGGACATGATGATTGGCTGATAACACACAATGGAAAAGAGAGTATAAATAGAACTAGAAGGTAGGTTCTAGAATTATGAAAGATTTTTACGTCGACAATAGTTCTTGCTCGCGGGAATTTCCCATATTTAAGAGCTTGGGCCCTTGAGCGAGTAGGGATTTTCCCATGTACCATAATGCCACGTGCTCAATTTTTCTTTTTAGTTTGGAGCCACCTTAAGAAAGAGAATTTACATGTAATTTACCAAGGCTTTAAACTTTCACCAAAACTCTTATGTTGCATTTGGAGAAAATATTCATGTGGACATCCAATGATTGGATGCCACATAACATGTGCACGTTATAAGATTAAGCCAAGGTGCATCGTGCCACGTGACAACCAATCATTAATTGTCTTGTCTCTATCTATATGTGCATGTGCTATGTGGTGGTCAAGTATCTTGTCTTCGCGCACATTTTGACTAGTACATCCATTAGTATGTACAAACTTTGAAGTCACCACTCACAAATTGCAAGCCCAAAAAGGTCTACTATCCAAGGAAAAATGAGAAGGGAATTTTCCCTCTTACCTTGTGCCCTAGTGTGGCCCTCCAAGCCCCAATATAGGAAGAGCTTATTCCTTATTAATTGCATTGAGGGTCATGCAAGGACCCACCCTCATCCAACCCCTACCTCAGTTCTCACCCTCATTCAACATGCATAATACGTCTCAAAATATTTCATGTTACTTAGTGATTATGGGTGAATGATTCTCCATTGTTGAATGAGGATGGAGGCCTGAGTGCCCCCTTAGTCCATATGAGGGATACACTCCTCCCCAACTATATGGTCCATGAGACCATGCCTTACAACAATGATAAGAAGATAAGTCCAAAGAATCCCATAAGTACCTTCTCAATGTTCTCATATTCCATAGCCACACACTTTCCAACAATAAGACATTATTTGATAAGCCCAACATGAGGAATGAACCAAGAATTGCCCTTGTTCTTAAAAAGGTTTACTTTTGACAAGTAGAGGAGTCTCCCCATATCATTAATGGCAAAGACAATCCCAAGCAATATAGTCCTCAATGAGTTTGAGGGTGCATATAGGGCCATGCTCTCAACAATCCAAATACCTAAAGCCTTTTGAATAAGTGGGTGTTCATTCGAGTGCAAGTTAAATGCCACCTCTATTGATGTGCATATAGATTTGCAGACCTCGTCTCCTATCTCGTAGCCATGCACATGAGAGTGACAATAGGTTGCTCCTGTGTCGTATTTGAACTTTCGAGGCCTGCATCATGCTTTGGCATGCACCTCAAGCTTGCATATAGCTCAACCGCCCACCCTCGCACCTGCCCGCCCGCATTCAACCATAATAGTCATAATTGGACCCACACTAAATCCTCCAAGACAGCCATGTGCCCTAGCTTTTGATGTTCTTGTCCTCAAAAATTAGAGGGCCTCCCTCACATCTTAGTAGGACGAAATGGTTTGAAGCTGCAACCATGGATCTCATCAGAACCGTTTAGATTTTGCCACGTTTCACAAAGCATTTTCAAAGAGCCTACGTGGCAAAATCTAACTGGTTTGGAGCAAAATCAATTGTGGGTGCCTGCCATGCATGATTAGTGACCATGAAAAATCGTCAGGTCGTCACTTTGAAAGGTGATTTCGTCACCTCGTCAATTTGAAAGGGGTGTTCGTCAACTCGTCAATTCGTCAATCTGAAACGCGTTCGGGCTTGTTCAGAACCGACCTCCTCCACGATCCAGCTACATGGATGGCATCGAGGAAGAAAGACATGGCATCTACTGAGAAAGACGATCTGATCGTGGACTTATTCCTACGTTTGATGGTGATGAATCATGATGCTTCAAGCATTCTTCTCTTTCTCGCTTCTGCCTCCTGTTTTCAGCAAGGGCCAGCTCAAAGTTGCTGAATGGAAGAATTAGTCCATTGTTCAGGTTTTTTTGTAAAACGTTGAACACGTTGTGATAAGCTTATTTTGGTGACGCCAACAGAGCAGAAGAATCAAGCACAGCTGTTGCAACAGCTTGGATCTGAGTTTTTCTTGGTTTGACTCGCTTCGTTCAAAGATGAAGTTTCTTGTCATTTGGACTTTGAGGCAGAATTTATGCAAATTTGTCACAGGATCTTGCTTTTGTTTACGTTGTTAGTTGTCATTTGAACTTCTGAGGCAGAATTTATGCAAATTTACCACAGGATTCCATCCCTTGGATCCTTTTAAATATATACGTAAAATTGCTTGATACTGCTGTTAAGTTTTTAGTGTAAGAGCAGGCAGCCTAATTTGTTGATCTTATCAGCCGTTTTCGGGAAACACCTACGTTTATCGCAGATATCTTCAAAAGGCATAAGTAGTAGTTATTCAGTGCAATCCAAACAGAAGAGAATATTTGGCAAAATGGCGTCCTATGCTTTGGAAGACTTCGTGGGTAACGGAGCATTGAAGGGCATAATAGATAGGCTTACTGCAGATGGCTGGGATGATGTTCCAACTTTGAAGATGATGAATGCTGAAGATATGGATACTGTTGAACTTACTCAGCAGCAAAGGGTATGATTTTTCCTCTTTAAAACCCTGTGAACACAAATTTCTAGGGGTTCAAGCGATTATTGTGATGATAAATATTGCTTTGAAGAACTTATAATTCATTTGCCACTTGGGAAATTTCATTGCACGAAATGGGATTTGACGAGTGCCGTCGTAAGATTTGTCTGGAGCTGTAAAACATTTTAGCACGTTACTCGTAGAAGATAGTTCTAATTAGAAATTTTGAGTGGATAGATCAAGTATGGTTCTAGGCCTCTGGAGGAGGTCTCTCGAATCCCTTTTTGAATCCGAGTTTCCTCACTCTTTTGGCTAGCCACACAAGACACACCATATTGAGAAGCATGATGCTAGCAGAGGAACTTTGCCTTTACGATCTCCGCATCGAGTCCATTTGTTGAAGTACAGGCTGTCCAGCCTAACTAAAATCTCAGACAAATAGTTTCGTGTGTTTGCGCGGCGCTTCCACTAGTGTGAAGTTACAAATCGCGGAAGCTTAAAAAGGTCTACCATTAGTAGAATATCTGTCCAATTTACCATGTATTTGAGGACGAGTTCGTGTGCTGCTTGTAGCGTATGTCTCGCAGTGGCGCAGATCGTCAATCCTGAAACAATGTCTACTTACGATCTCGTTTTACCTTGTTTTAAACAGTCATCGTGATCTTTTTTCTCGCTGTCTGATCAACCATGCCTATCTTTGCTAGTCCATTTCGTCTGCTTTAACGGCTGGCAGATTGCCGGTCTGGTTTTTCTTTTTTTCCCGGAAGACTGAAAGATATCAAGAAGCAGTTTGAGGACGATGATAAGATGATTTTAATGTTTTGAAGTGCACTTGGCTTTTTCAGGATGCCATCGAAATTCGAACATATCTTCATGACCGATCCTTGATGGAGTATGCAGACACTTTAGAGGCAAGTGGAAAGTCACTACCGGAGCTCCTCAATACCAGTCCAACGGTGCTGACGTCTCAGTATGGCATGAAAAGAGGTCATGTAGTACGATTTATCGACCGCGCATCTGCATGCGGTGTTGTCTTACCTGTCAACCATTCACTTCCTGCTAGAAAAAAGAAAACAGCAGCAAGAAAAGATGCAGGTAGTGAACACAGCTATCCTTCAAGGCCACAAACAGAGGGTTCTACTAGCCCTCCACTTTCACGTCTTGTACCACCTCAACAGAACATGTCCCCTACGCGTATGAGTGAAGCTTCTTACGAAAGTTCTGCCTACAACTCTACACCTGGTGACGCCTTTGAAACATACAGTTCAGTGAGTGAAGCAGTAGATAGAAAGGAGAGAAGGCTGCAAGGTGAGGCTCCATCAGGCAAGGGAATTGTCGCTGCAGATCCCTCAAGTCCAAGGTTCTGTGGATTGATACAACCTCCAGGAGTGACAAATGACGTGACTCCCTTGGAAGTCCTCGAAAAAATATTCATTCAAAGGATAACTCCTGAATATAAGAATGGCGTGGATCCATGGGCACTGGGCGATTTGAAGATTCCTCCTCCGTCGAAGGCAGCAGATCTGTGGACAAGAGGACCAGCAATCCTGTTTTGCCTTCGCCGTCCAGGGTATGCTTCTCATCATATCATGTTTAGAGTGTGCTCATCTAATTTGCCCATTGAACTCTGATTAGGAGAGAAAGGAAGAACTATACAATCCCTGCGAATGGTTCCTTAGTTACTATCCCTCTTGTATTAATGTGGAGATAGAATACCTCGGTCCGTCGGAGTTCCTCAAGCAAAATGTGAATATATCATGCTGAACCATTTTTGCCTGCTTTTTTCAAAAACTTAGATTGTTTTCGTTTAAGTGTATTATCGGTTTTACTTGACGGGACATAGGGTAGCATATAAACTTTCACATTTGTTGCTTTTAAATTTTCCAATATGTCGCTTGGATGTCAGATCTCAGATATCTTGTAAGTTGTATGGTAACTTAGTAGCTGCAAGAGCTCAAACAAACTGTTCACAATTCTCCGTTTCTCAACTTCTATCATTTTGGTATTTCTTTCAGCTTACATTTTCTCAATAGGATGCAACTCTATTGTTTCAATTTATATTTTGTCACCTTCATGTATGCTTCTAACCAGTAATATGTGATCCTTTAGAGCTGCTTTCTATCATTGGGAAACACAGTGAACAATCTACCCTGCCTTGTCCTCTTTTAGCAAATTAGCTACAACAGTAAAGGTACCTAATTAAAGAGTATTAGATGGTAGTGAATCTTTGTATCCACGAGGCACTAGAAGTCCTGTTCCTTGAATTAGACAGTAGTAGTGTCGAAGAAAAGAAACTCTAACCTAACTTTACTTTGCAGATGTGTTATGTGCCGAGCAGAGGCCCATCAGTTGTATGCTCGTAAAGCCCTATTTGATTCTATGGGCATTCAATTGATTGCTGTCCTCAATGAATTTATTGAGGCTGAGGTTGGTCTCTTTCTCTCTCTCTCTCTCTCTCTCTCTCTCTCTCTCTCTCTCTCTCTCTCTCATATGCTCACATTCAAAAGCTGGAATATCACATTGAATATGCAATACATGATAAGAAAAAAAAACATATTCCTGGAGATCAAAAGCTCTGCAGGTTTGCACTCCTAATTAAATTATTCCCAGCTGCTTGGATTGAAACAATGGAATAGGTCCTTCAATCCATTTTTCCAAGTTATGCTGTCATTAGTGGAGCATATTTTATAAATCCCCACCATGCACAGATATCAACCATACTTTTTGGGTGAAAATGTATTGGGTGCCTGAAGACTACTTCTAGCAAAGAATGCGAACTTGACTATTATGGAGGCAGCTCTACAAGTGCATTTAAACTCCGAGCTACTGCAAAATGTTGATGATCTGGTCCTTTGCATGGCAGACTTCTGTCTCACACAAAAGGTTCACGTATACATGGAAGCCATAACCTAGATTCAGAAGCAAATGTTGATTAGACACAGGTGGTCACGGGCAGCTAAACCCCTATAAATTAGGGCTGTAAGATTTGAAATCCTTTTGAGTTTTTTTTATTGAGGTTGTTCCAACTATGCCCTCATGGTTTGTGGCAGTTTATGACCTCTGAGTTGTCTCAATCTCATGAGAGGAGTTGATGCCAATTGCAAAATGTGGTTGGCTGGACTTCGACCTAGAGAGAGAGAGAGAGAGAGAGAGAGAGAGAGAGAGAGAGAGAGAGAGAGAGAGAGAGAGAGAGAGAGAGAGATTGGATTCTGAAGGCTTTGGTGTGCTATAATGATCGCTAGAGATACACAACCGTATCACTCAGTAAATAATTTATAATGATAAAACTGAATGATAACTTGTATTCTCTCACAGATTCTGTTGTTAGATTGTAGAACTGAGCTCCTACCTTTCTGTTTTGTTAATGTTAAGATCATCCCATTCCTTGTTAACTGCTAGGATATTTTATTCTACAGACATTTGATAATCCAAACCCTTGTGACACTGTAAAAATTATATAAAGGATATCCAAACCTTTGTAACATTATGTAAAATTATATAAGGGATCCTACTGTTTTGACTGACTTAAGTGACTTGCTATTGCAAAAGATACATCAGCCTTTGCTATAAACAAGGATTAGTTCCATACATTAAAGCATCATATTAATGCTTTTTTTTTTTCTGTACAAAGTTCTTCTAGTAAAATGACCTATTCCCTTATGTTTTTGGTCTTTTAATACAGGTAAGAGCATTTTGGCCTCGATATTGGGGTGGAGCAGTGGTAGTTGACAAAAACAGAGACTTTTTTCGAGCTTTAGGTGGTGGTAGGCTAATGAAAGAGAGTTTTTTCACTGGCTTTGTCTTAAATGCGAGAGCAGTTGCAAATCACAAACGTGCAAGAGCTGTGCCTGGCATAGAAAATAACTTCAATGGAGAAGGGACTATCAAAGGTGGCTTATATATTATGCGACCGGGAAAAGGAGGAGCTGCTTACATGTTTATAGAAAGGAACTTTGGAGATTGGGCACCACTTGAAGAAGTCTTGGAAGTTTGCAATAAGATTCAGGTACCTAGATATGTAGCAACCTAGTGATTGCTACTTTACTCGTTAAAATGCCAATGGGAATACACTCTGTCTCTTACCTCTACATTAGCCTCTCTTTAATTAACAAGTGTGGTTGTAGTGATCTTCATGAGGATTGCATAGCAAGTTCATTATGTCAATCACTCCCGTTGCTTATCTTCATATTCCCACTCCTATCCCTGTTTTTGTACAATCACTCGCATGCAAGGTATGCACACGATGTTCAACATTTACTCTAGGGCGCTGATGACTTTAGTAGGGATGTAGTAGCACTTGGTCCATGCTGTGAAAGGTGAAGTTGATGGTCTTAAGACTGTGGTTTGAATCTATAGAGTTGAAAAATTGCGACTCCTTTTTGTTATGTCGGGTATTATCCTAGACATAACATCAACATATCAATAATACTTGAGTTAGGGTAGATTGTTTCTTAGAAAACTGGCTTAATTTCTCACTACTGGCAAACCACTTGACATAAATTGAAATGTTAGATATTGCTACAAAGTGCTAATTGATTGGATTGTCAGCTTCTAGATGCCATTTCTTGCTGCAACGCTGATTCTCTCTTTCCTGAAATTTGTTTCAGGTGATTTAATCTACTAGCTGATGTCGAACATATACGAGGAAAGTCAAATTTGATGCCCAACTTGTTTCAGATCCTAGGGCCTAGGCTATGTTTAAAATCCAAAACTAGCTCTAAATAGGCAATTTATCCTGAAAATTTGTTGCCAAATTGTGAAACATATGATTTGGCTAGCAACTTGACATCATTCAGCTCTTGTGTGCACACCCACTTGATAAGATTTGGAAGCCACTATGCTGAACTTCAGCATCTCATTCTGTGGAAACTTGTTAGACGTCCTGAGAAGGAATCACTTTATTGTCTTGAAGGTTCAAGCCGAAATTATTTGTTCCTATGGCCCATACAAGAGAATTAAGAACCAAACCCAGGGTTAAAGAAAAATTTATACTTGAGATATATGAACAATATAAATTGGCTAGCAACTTAACATCAGTCAGCTCTTGTGTGTACCCGCACCTGATAGAACTTGGAAGCCACTTTGCTGAACTTTAGCATCTCATTCTCTGGAAACTTGTTAGAACACCCAAGGTTAAAGAAAAATCTATACTCGAGAATTATGAACATTATGATGCATTATTCATTGGTTACTTTTCTCATGGAAGAATGAAATTTAATCTGTTGCCGTGTTCGAGAAAAGGTTGGGTCTCATCCATAAAATTTTGTATGATATGCATTGTAGAGCATTACATGAGCTTTCGAGTTGGGATTCGATCTCAAAGTAAGAATCAAAGGTGATACTGTTATTCTTTTGATCCTTCAGTTTGACGTCATGGAAAGCTCATTGCTTTGAGGGAAATTGGACAGAGGTTTTTATGGAAAAAGTGTGGCATGTGGAAGAACCTCCTTCAAAGGTTCCCTTTTAACAACTCCATCTAGAGAAGAGCTCCATGATTGTGATTCTATATAAATGACTTGCATTCAAATTGCACTTACGGCTGTCTTTAGGTGAGAATATCGTCTACCTGGTGGAGCTAGTAAGTAAATAGTACAAGCTATCCGGATCTCTCTCAGTTATCAAGCATGTGGCATATCATGTCAATAATTGCACATTATACCGATGCTATTCTTCCTACAGTCAGTCAGGACACTGGGAATCTCTGCTCATCAAAGTGGATTTTTTATAAGGAGAGTGTGGTATCCCCTTTTTTTTTCCTGGTTAGATTGATCACCGACTTACATGCTGTATAGAGCTACTATCGTACATGATGGTACCGAACAGAATGTACCACGCCGATGTTTCACACCCAAAGCTAGCTGGTCATTGGTCAAGCAATCATAATTCCCTTGGGCCAATATGATTTTTTTGAATTGTTCATCTGATCATAGTTTGTTTGGATCACTCTAATAGTGCAAAGTTCATTAGCAGGAGTTTCAGAAATCCATAAATCATAATATGGATGGACAGACTAGGATTCGAACCCAGGACCTCCCTCATACCGGATGGGATGCTCTACCACTGAGCTATCCACCCTGTTTGATAGTTCTCTTAGAGTGTGGATTGATATTCCAACACCCCCCCTCAAGCCACACTTGGTTGGGGTCCTAGCTGTCAACTGCCCCACAACTTGGGCCACCTAACCATGGCTTTGACACCATGAACTGCTAGGTCTAACTTGGCTCTGATACCATGTTAGAAATCCATAAATCATAATATGGATGGACAGACTAGGATTCGAACCCAGGACCTCCCTCGTACGGGATGGGATGCTCTACCACTGAGCTATCCGCCCTGTTTGATAGTTCTCTCTAGAGTGTGGATTGATATTCCAACAAGGAGACAATCTAGCAATCACATTGCAGGCTTGAATCTTGATGCTTGCCTTGATTAGCATCATTAGATGCATTTCTCAATTCATCTGATCTTTTGCACCATTGAGATTCTTCAAGGTGAATGTATGGGCCCAAAATGCATATGCAAATAGAATGAAGATGGAACCCGTAGCAAGATTCAGCCTGAAATTTATGTCTCATTTACCCAGCAGCAACACTTTTATGAGCAGTCAGAAGGTTGCATTGAATTTAGAACTTCATGCATCTAATATTGTATAAGTTTGTCCTTGTAATCGATGCAGTAGCTGCATTGCTACTCATTTATAGCTGTAGCCTATAGCAAAGATTTCTTCCTCAAATACTTGGAACAATATTGTAGAATTCCTATAATAAAACATAAATTCCCACAGTTGCTTGGTTTCTACTGAGGCGTGTTCACCTGAAACTTGGTTAAGAAACATGAAATATGAAAGATGTAGATGGGGCTACTGCAACCACACTTGAAGTCATCTAATGACACTTTGTTTTGTTCTGCAGAAATATTCTACAGTACAGGAGCAGAATGACTTCTTCTAGCAGTGTACCTATCTATGCAATCTCAAGACAAACTGGCAATTGAAATTGTGTATCTTTCTTCATACAGGTTGTGTACAGCGTTTATTGTGGGTAGTGATTCGTATGAAAAATGAATAGAAATAATGAAGCATGTGTATTGTGATCGCGCTCAGAGGTATTTTATCCCTGGAAAATGATCAATATCCAAACCTGAGTGAGTTTATGCTCAGAAATCATGGCCCACACTCAAACGTGTCCTAAATCCTTGCATTCTTTGTGATTGGACTGCTGCAACAATTTTCTGGATGACTTGACCTGTCTACAGAGTCCTTGTAATGAAGTCAACCTTTTGCAAAAGATATCTGTTAATAGGGAGTTTTATTAAGTTATTCATTGGCTTTTCACAGCTCATCATTCAGAACAGTGCCAGAGAAAATTATTGTTCTTTAGGACTGGAACCCGTCATATTTTCTCACAACATGTATTTTGGCTTCCAAATTAACATATTTTTTACCCTGCCTAGGTTTTTCTGAAAATTGACATGGTTGTGTATTATTAATTTATAGTTTCAAGTTTTTTTGGTTAGTCAGAAAATCATGTAGCATTTTGAGGTTGTGCCAGTAAATCATGTATAAAGAAAAGATTCAGTAATATACTTTTAAGTATTTTGTGAAGTTTTGGTAACGTACTATAAGCTTCCAAGTTACATAGTTTCATTATGCTGTTGCTGCATGCAATTTTATGTTCTGTGTTCTTTTGGATTTCTATTTTGGAGTCCTAAGTCAGTTTACTGCTTGCTGATGCTGAAGATAGTGTGCTGAGCTTTGCATGTTGATTGGTGTAGTGCCATTTCAGTCACTCCATATCTTTTACAGAGCTCCTTGCCTTTTTCCTTTAGCCACCAGTTTGAGTGGAATTAAGATACGAGAAATCAAAGGACGTTGAAGCTTCAAGGTTTCTTGGAAGCAGCAATTATGATGAAGCAAATATCTGGGAAGGGGATCAATGAGGCAGGTTGATAACTCTAGTAAACTCTACTAAGGCTAGTGCTGTCAGTTACAACCTTTGTGGTCCTCCACATTGTCCCTCTCCTGCCATAGGTAGGCTGACACCACAGGCCTGCTATTGATGCCCACTTCCCTCATATTTCCACCAATGTCTGCATTCTCCTAAAAGATAAGTTGACCTATATCGATGAAGAAAGATGAACTTGCATGTGAAGTTGAGAACAAGGATGGACTCTTATAACCTCCCCTTTTGATGTCACCTTTAGCAATTTCATGTTTACAATCCATGTCAATAATGCCCAGCTGCAGAAAACATCTGACCCTTGTGATGACACAGATTCCAATGTATCCAGTCATGTCTTTCATGTCTATCCATGTTGAAATATCAATGCTTTGCAGTTTTTGTCATGCAAGCATCAAATTGTTGCACCAGTTCATCCAGCCAGTCACCCATATATCTGAGCTCATCTTTCTTGCTTCCTCCTACGCCAACTTACTATGACAAAGCTAATAACAATTTTTCTTCAGACATTAACGTTACGATTGTGTACCATTAACTCACTCCAAGTTCTCAACAGGTCAGTCAACCTTGTACTACATCATTTTCATCTTGAAGTCTTGTACCTCCCAAAATAGTATACCTTTTTTTCTCAACTAAGATTTGTAGTAGTTCAAATTCAAGCAAGCACTCGGTCAATGATTCGAGTCAACTTCCTGTTCCACGTCAATGAAGTGCTTTTTTTAACTATTTAAGGCATGCATGGAGGTCCAACAAATCCACCCTTGTAAAATCAAGACGATTCATATTTTCTTTAATTATAGTCTGCCATTTTATAATTGTTGAAACAAATAAATAAAAAATCAAATTTAATCGACATAAATAAAATTAAATATAAATAATAATAACACAATGACGAGATATATATAACTTTATTTTCTTTCATAAGTCAATAATGTCATTTATTTCTATAAGTGGGAGTTGATCGATGAGTGGTGATGTTGTCTATTGTGTTTACGTGTTGTACTTGCACATTATACTTTTGGACAATCACAGTAGCTAATTCTTCTACATGACCAATTTTTCCACTCATAGGAGGATGCGGCTCGATTGACAAGGAAATGTTAATGCCCTCATCATAAGCAAAATGGAGAGAGATTTCATTCTCATTCTAATAAATTCTACTAGTCGACGACTATTTAGCTCTACAACAACGACATGTCTGTCCTTTTGAACAACACTTGCGCTTGTCGTATCACTACCACTAAATACGTCATGATTTATTAATTCTTGTGGCTTTTGATATGGACAAGGCACATGACCGGTCATGGGATCCTTCAACTTCTTCGGGACAGCTAAAAAATCAAATTAGTTGCTAAAAGAGGTTTGGCTGCTGGTGTTGTAGTATAGCATCGAGCATTTGCCGTCAAGAGAATAATAACCAATTGTTATATATTCCAACTGATTGCATAATCTCGCTCCATGACTATTTTAAACATTTGATTTGTTTTTGAGAACAAAAAAGTTTAACAAATTGATAGAAAAAATAGTTAAAAAATGAAATATAAAAAAAGAAATCTATGCCAAGCATAGTACATCAAACAGATTAAGGTAAAATTAATGATTATTAATGAAAATTGTCAACTAGTTTTCTACTTTTCTAGTTAGTTTGGCAATTTGAGCCTAAATGGGGGCAAATTAGCAAATAAACTTCACATGGTTGGTTCACACGTGTGGAATTAGAGTACATGACCATTTTTTAAGTTGGGCCCAATTTCACTTAGTCATTTAGTCATGTGAAAGTTCATTTTTAGCTTTACTTGGCAATTTTGGCCATTATGACTAGTTTAAGACTAGTTTTTGGATAAGCTTGCCCAAACTCATCTATTTTGAGGAGAGAGAATCAGCACTCTGTTATAAATAGCATGTAGGTCATGGATAATGTAGAACCTAATAAGTATTTCCATTTTGGAAATTTTGGAGTCAAGTCAAGCTCATTATGTGTGGTTGTCTTTTACTTGTGAGTAGAGTACATGTTATAAGCTTGATCTATCTCTATTGGAGAGTGATAATAAATGATTACTTGTTGTTGTACGGCCTGTTGACAAAGAATTAATTCAGATCTCTTCATGTTTTGAATATCTTTTGATTCTATCAAGTTATGTTGTGTAGATCTTGATCAAACTAGAAATTATGTGTAGAATTGTCTACAAATTTGACATTTGTTTTTGTGCATCTTCTATTGTGCCTAGATCTATATTTAGAATCATTTTGAATCTTAAATTTTCACATGGCATCAGAGCAGGTTGGAGGCCAAAAATAGTTATTTTTTCAAAAGTATCAATCTAGCATGATTTTTTGCGATTGTATACATTTTTATTGCTCAAATCTCTTCTAACTTTCTATTGTGGTTGGATCTATGTGATCTCGAGCCATTTACATGTCAATTCTGGTCATCTATAGTTTAGAAACAGAGATTTATTTATTTTGTTATGATTAATCAAAACAAGCTTTTTATTTGCTGAAAAATTTGTGTACATTCAAACGTCATTATTGTTTCTAGTTTCTAAATTGACAATCTCCACTAGTGAGTGAGCTATGCTTCCCATGTGGATGAATCTCCCTAGTGAGTGAGCTATGCTCCCCGTGTGGATGATTTAATCTCCTTATTTGGATGACAAATTTCCTTTGTGGATGAGCTTTGCTCCCCTTGGAAGGAAAGTCTCCCTATATGGATAAGCACTAAGATTGTCAATTATTTTGCATATAGTTTTTTTGTTGATTCAATATGATTGAATGTAATAAGCTCTCCAAATTGTGTGTGAGTCGTCAATTTTCACATCTTAGGTTCAATCTATTTTGGTTGATCATGTGTTGATCATATGTTGATCAAGATTCATCAAATTCTACATGTAACTTGACTAATTTCAAGAGAGATAGGCTTGCAAGGTTCTAAATCATTGTGGTTTCACTATTCCCTCATTTTGGAGAGGATTGTGAGTACTCAGTGCATTAGAACATGTTCAAAGAGGATAATTAATCATTTTGCATGATGGCTACTAATAGTGGAATCATGTTGAAAAGTAATGATAGGCTCAACTCTACCAATTATTCAACTTGGAAGGTGATGATGGAATCCTTACTTGATTTGAATGAGAAAATGGATATTGTTGCAAGTGTGGAAGATAGGCCTTTGGTGTTTCAAAAACACATGTCCCTCTTATTGGTTGCATGCATGTCCACGCTTTGAATGCAACTTCATGTGCAACTCATGAATAGCAAAAATTTGTGTCCTTCTCTTTTTGTTGCAAAAATTTGTGTCCTTCTCAACCTACACAGCACACTAACATCATCATTAACAACAATAATCAAATAAAGAATAACTATTTGCATTCACAAAATCATTTGGTAAATGTTTTTTTTTTATTTATTGTGATCATAACTCTATTAAAACATGCATTTTTCAATCGACCATGAGGTAAGAAAAGAAAATGACAACCATTATGCCATAGGTTCAAGACAACTAGGATCTAGAAATAACTAATTACCTTGCAATTGCTCTTAGACAATTAGATTTTTTATTGTTCAAAAAACTTGTGTCAATGCCTTTGCAATGTTCTTGTTTTATTTGGATTGAATGCCTTCAAGGTTTTGATTAAGGCTTTTGGAAGAGCATCATGTATCATTTGTTAAGGATCAAGAGAGTGATAAGTGCATTGGAAAAATTTTGAAGAGCTGAATCAATCATTGCAACATGGCCACAAATGAAGGCTTTATGTTGGAGAGCAATGATAGGCTTACCTCAAGCAAGTATTCAACTTTTGAAGGTGAGAATGGAGTCTCTACTCGAGATGAATGAGTTGATGGACATTGTTGTAGGTTGTTGGGGTTATTCCCAACACAATGCGAGCAAATAAATAAATTCAGTAATAAATGTGTTGCGAGGGCATGGCTTCCTGCACGTATACAGCAAGGCGAATGTAAATAGAGATAATAGACTTGGGCCCTTTGTAATTAAAATAAAACTTGAGGCCCAAAGTCAAGTTAGAACTTAGAGTTTACTTTTTTAGAGTTGGGTCCAATTTTGGACTCACATGAATCTTGTGATTTCTAATGTACTTTTTGTGGACCCTTGGATCAAGTTGGGTCCAAGATGAATGGATAGGATCAATGTGAATATTAGCCAATAGGATTTTGGCAAGGGCCTTCCCCATTTATAAAGAGGCATCACTTGTACTCTATTTGCATGCTTAATGAGAAGGAGGAAACTCTACCAATTTTGGAAGAGAAGCATCCTCACAACTAACCTCCACTCCCACTCTCCCTTTCTCTCCCTTCTCTCTCTCTCTCTCTCTCTCTCTCTCTCTCTCTCTCTCTCTCTCTCTCTCTCTCTCTCTCTCTCTCTCTCTCTCTCTCTCTCTCTTTGCATAGTTGGGTGCCTATCCTAGCGTTCTAACCCTTGTTGACAGGCGAGAGGGCTACTACGACACGAGATCTTCGACCCTACAGTGGCGTCGTTGCCGAGGATATGTTCTCACTAACTAGTATAGCTGTATTTTAGCTATTTCTTGCTTTTTAGAGTAGTTTTAGGTGGATTTTGGGATGAGAAGAGTTAGTTTTCTGTATTTTCTTGTGTTTGGACAACTCCTAGCTAGCGGAGGTGTGAGAGGGTAGAAGAGGCCCTGAATTTCCTTTCAGGGCTTGACATCCAAACCAAAACCTGAAAAAAAACCCAAAAAACACACCAATCTACATTTTGGAGGGAAAAAGAGCCAAATTTTGATGGGGCAAGGGAGATAGAAGAACGTGAACAGAGAAGAGAGCATGAATATTGCAAAATAGCTCTCCTGTTACAATCAGTTTCTAGATGCAAAAACAGTCTAATAGAAAGCTTATACTAAATATAATCATAGCTTTAAGTGTTCTAATTGCCCAACTGGATCTTAAAAATTAATTCATACTCACAAAAACGAGAGTACAGTCCACCGAAGAGATCAGAAATGGTTTGTGTGTGTTATTACTAGAAAATGGATTCAATGTGAAGTTTGGTTCTGAAATAGATGAAACCTTTCTACAGTCCCGTTTTGTTGAGGTGAATAGGAAGTGGTAAACTGTCTTCTAATGCCATGTTCAGCCATGTAGTCAGACATCTCATTAGAGAGGTATTCGTCGCCACCATCAGTTCGAAGTGCCTTCACTTTTGTAGACGTTTGTGTCTCAACCATGGCCTTGAATCTCTTGAAGCATTCAAAGGCCTCAGATTTGTGCTAATGAACATGATTGTAGACCATCTACAATAATCATCTATGAAAGTGATAAAATAGATTGCATATCCTAAGGACGGAGTTGGCATCGGACCACAGAGATCACTATGTACAAGATCCATTACATGCTTTGTTTTGATGGAATGTGATTTGGGAAACTTGTTTCTAGAGTGTTTGCCATAGACGTATGATTCACAAAAGAAAGATTTCCTATCTAATGAAAAAGAGAAATACAATCCATCAACTAAGTTATTACAATGCATATAGGAAAGTGATCTTGTATTCACGTGTCCAAATCGACTATGCCACAGAATAGTTTTATCGTTTACATTTTCATGAGAGATGCTAGCTAATGCAACTGAATTAGAGAGTTCGTAAAGATTTCCGACTCTAGTGCATGCAGTCATAGTAGTATCTTCCTCCAATATTGTACACTGCTCAGATGAGAAAGTAATAGTGTAGCCCTCATCAGTTATCTTAGAGACTAATAACAGGTTCTTTGATAGCTGAGGAACGCGAAGGACGTTGGGAACACAAATGGATAGATCGTTGTTGAATGTGATCTTGATTGTCCCTTTGCCTTTAATAAGTAGCACTGCTATCTAGGTACCATCTATCACAATTTTCATTGTTGTTGCTGTAAGCCATCGGATGAATTTGAGATCTGGACAATCAGTAGCAAGAAGGACAACAAATCAGGCACCACACTTTCCTAGAATAGCAGTTGCGCAACAAGAGGCAGAACCGAAACCAGTGCCAATGGATCCAATGGATCAACCCGTACTTGTCGCTCCCTTGCAAGCAGTCCGGAGGGCACCTCGGATGGAAATACCAAAATATGATGGATCATCAAATCTCATCCACTTCCTCCAGATCTACGAGCAAGCTTGTGAAATCTACGACAATCGAACACCTGCAGAGAAGTTGATGTTGTTTCCCGTGTCACTAGTAGCTATGGCTCAAGATTAGTTTTTCAACTTGTCAGAGGAAGAAAGATCCACCTGGGAAGTGGTTAAAGCGGCTTTCATCATGCGCTTTAAACCAAGAAAGTTCCTAGAAGACCCGTTTCTCCTGCTCAACAAAGTCAAGATGAGAAAAAGAGAAAGGATCAAGGACTATATTGAGTGGGTCAAATATCTACGATCCGAATGTAGTGTAGCCTTAACTCCCGATCATGCGGTGATCATGTGGTTCCTTGCGGGGTTACCACGTAGCATCAGAAGAGAACTCTGACGGGAGTAGTACGCTACTTTGCAAGAAGCTATGGAGGATGTCATCAGGGAAGAGGATGAGAGATCAGACGACGAATATCCAACCACCCATACTCCTACTCCTTCGATAGCATCAACATCATCAAACACTTCCACTCTGTCCACAGAACTGTTGTTGGAACAAATGACAAAACTACACAAACAACAAATGGAGCAACTTACGGCATAGTTCGATCAGAAACTGAAAGCCTTGCAAGGAACTGTAACAACAACTTCCAATCCATTGGAATAGAACCAGCTGCAGTATCCCCGTCGAGAGAATGTATGGTGTCCAGTCTACACCCAGAACCATACAGCAAATGAGTGTCCAGTCCTAAAGCAAAATCTGAGACTGACACAAAGTTTTTGCCATCTGTGCAATGCAACATCGCATGAGATGGGCTTTTGCCCATTTAACCCTCGGATTGTCCAACAGAAGAGGAGTCCTTATCAGACTTCTTATCCATATCATCAAGGGGCACCAAATGCGGCACCGAGGTATGGCACGCTGAATAATCAACAGTGCATGGCCTTACCTGCACCACCAGGGCCAGCTAATCAACACGTAGCCCACGTAAACTTGACAGCAGCAGAACCAGAGATGCCAATACCACCTCATCCTAAGCAGCAGCAATGGTATGGGCCGAATGAACCATATATGGATCCTATCATAAATGAATATTATGCGGCCTATGCAACTCAAACTCAGCGTCAGGGCGGAAGAAATTATGGCTGCTACGGATGCGGTGAAGGACACAGAATTGTTGAATGTCCTTACAAGGGACAATATACATCCTTCTACCAGGAATGCGGTTATGGATACTGCTTCAAGAACTATCCATAAAGACCCGGGACCAGCGCACCATTGAACTTCATTGCGATACAACTAGTATCAATTCCAGCGGGAATGCCATTGGAAAAGCAACATTTCCATGCCAATGTGTTAGCCATCATGCGAGCACAGAAGAGGAAGGCAGTGGCTCCCTCACCACCACCATCAGTCACTAATGACTAACCCTCAACTTCATCACCATATCCGAATGTGAGGGAAGAAGGAAGGCAATATCAGAAGATACGCCATTGGGTGCAAAAAGTGCAAGAGGAGGAAAAAGCTCAGGCGAGAGACATACCTACAGAACCTCATATTGCTGAAGAACCAGTACCACAAGCGGGCTCGCCATTATGTACTGATCAGAACGATCGGTTACACGATCACGAACCACCATTCCACATGGTGGAGTCCGAGGAATCGTGCACTGAAGTGCTCATCAGCTTGCTAGCAAGCCGTGTTAGTTTATCCCTCAAAGAATTACTGCGGATTGTGCCACAAGATAAGGGCCTTTTGGTTGAATGGGCCAAAACATAAATGGAACCGGTAGCGCCAGAGCCCATATATTGTGCAGGCTACGATGAGACAAGTAACGTCCTCCACATTGGGACAGCGTGGAAGAGTGAGGAACACAACATCACACTGCCAATCAAACACAAGAGATTCGAGGACGAGGCACAATGGTAGATGGAGGATCAAGTGTCAATTTGATCTCCACTACTTTGTATCAAAAGTGGGGTTTACAGGGATTGAAGCCAGCAAAATTTGCCATCAAGCTAGTGGATCAATCATGTGTAAAACCAAAGGGTGTAGTTGTTGATATCCCTATGAAAATAGCAGGCATGAAGTTTGTGCTCACCTTTGTAGTAATGGACATACCAGAGTCTCCATCTGCATACTGTGTTTTACTAGGAAGGCCATGGTTGAGGACTGCGCAAGTAGTTCACAACTGGGGTACGGGAAAACTCACCTTTGAGAATAGAGAATGGGCTGTAAAGGTCGATCCAACCACATGGGCGGTGAAACCTATTGCACCCAAGGCTGATGACTGATCATCCACGGCAGATCATACGATTGATCGCCCAAGGGAAGCCAAGGGTGATCACTACAATTCAAAGACAGATGTTGTGATATGGACAAATGCATTAGTAACGATTGACTACCAAGCTTGTCAATATGTATCGGATCCTAAACCCAGCGCATCTTCACCCAAGTGTTACACCATGGACACACCAATTACACTTGGGGTGAATATGATCAACGTAGCATGGTTGTTAGCGAAATCTATTGAGAACCCAGTGGATGACGATCTAGTTCCTTGGTAACATGCTTTGACTTATAGCAAGGAGATTGAGCTGACAGATGGGCAGGTCCTACAGCACATGGACCCAGATCGCTATGGAATCAAAAGAGTACCAGCTCAACCGCCACAAAAGTCTGTTGTGGCAAAAGTTTCAAAGATAGATCCACCAAAGACACCTGCGAACAAGAAGAACCAGTTGAAAGAACGCTACAACCAGGTGATCCGATGGAGTGATCTACCTGAAGAAGCTATAGCTATAGTGCTTGGAATTATAGTGATCTGAAGGGCATCCCACCAACAGTAGTCCAACACACCATACCCTTGGTGGATGGAGTAGTCCCCAAGGTGATCGTCATTACCGTTGCAACTTGAACTACATGGAGCTGATCAAGCAAGAGTTTCAGAAGCTGTTAGACACTGATTTCATTCATGAAATTGAGCACACTGAGTGGGTATCACCTATAGTTATAGTACCCAAGAAGAACGGCAAAATGCGGATATGTGTGAATCTGAAAGCACTAAATGCAGTCACCAAAAAGGACCATTTTTCTTTACATTTACAAAAAGTGTCCTTGATAGAGTAGCAGGAGCAAAAGCCTACAGTTTTCTTGATGGCTTCAGCGGTTACAATCAGGTGAAGATAGCACCACAAGATCAACACAAGACAGTGTTCGCCACTGAATGGGGGACTTATGCCTACAAAGTGATGCCATTTGGTCTTTGCAATGCCCCAAGCACCTTCCAACGAGTTATGCAGGTGACATTCAAGGAGTATTTGCAGAAATTTTTGGAGATTTTCTTGGACGATCTGTGCGTGCATGGACCTAATGCAGAGCACCTATCTAACCTAGAGAAAGTACTACAAAAATGTCATGAATTCCAGATCTCCTTGAACCCAAAAGAATGTCAATATTGGATTACACATGGTGTAGCACAGGCATCCCAAAGGGAGCCGGGAACCACGACTTAGCTTCCCAGCCTTCAACTCTTGCCATCCAAACCCACTTGACATACAAGCAGCCAACTCGCCAACAACGATCAGACTTAACCAGCTTGAAGTTCCGAAAACCAACATTGAGATCCAACCTGGCGCCATGCCAGATCGGGGGTCCCGACGTGGGTGACTTCCCTCCAAGCAAGCCGCCCGACATACATCAAACTTAACCAACTCGAAGCTTCGTTACAAACGAGTAACATCCGTTCCAAGCAAGCGGTCTGACTTACATCAGACTTAACCAACTGAAAGCTTCGTCACGAGCGCTGGAAGCCAACCTGGCGCCACGCCAGACTGGACAGCCATAAACAGGTAACATCCACCCAAGCAAGCCATCCAACTCAGCCGACAGGTTAGAGCCCGTTCTCCAAGAGCTTAACCCATTCACGTTCATGCAAGGAACACTCAGAACCACAAGCCGCGACAGATATGGACACAACCAGTTCTTGGACCAAATGGTCCCGACAGCATACCGCTGGCGCCACGGACCGAATGGTCCGACGGCATACCGCTGGCGTCCCGGGATACGACCCTCAGCTGTGCCAATTTAAAAATTTTGAAAGCGGCCTTACAACTGGCGCTTTTACCGAACACTGAAACCCAGAAGGTAATCAGAATCAGTTTGAGAAAAATCCCACTTTATTGATAAATCTGAGAAGGTTACATTTCAAGTGTGTGACCGACCCTAGTCTCCGGGGCGCTAGCATGCCAAGGCGAGAGCCATGACAACATTCCAGCAAGGGAGGCTGAGACTTGGTTGGAGCTCGCCCTGAGTCGCAACCCGCACTCCCCTATAGTATTGGTGTGATTCGGCACCCCCCCTCATACCAAGCACTCTACCCAAGCTGGTAAAGCACGTTTTTCTCTCTCTAGGATTTTCTCTTTCTAGAAAGTCATTTTCTCTCTCTAGATTTTATTGATCCTCAGGCTTCCTTTAATCATGCCTAGATCGTGTGAGGTGATTGCACATCGATCTGAGCTCTCTGGACTTTGCTAGAACCGATCAAAGATTTTCAACCATAGGAACTTGGCGCCGACTGGATTCTGGTCACAGTGGCGCCGGGAGCGGCGCCGGCGCCGTTGGCGCCGGGGACATAGCTGGCGCCGATGGCGCCGGAAGTAAAGCTTGTAAAGGTAGCTTTACAACACATGGCTTGATTCTTGGCCATATAGTATCTAGACATGGGATCGCCACAGACCTATCAAAAATTAAGATCATTATTGATCTACCACCACCAGGAATGATCCACAAGGTCTACATCTTTATGGGTCACACTACCTATTACAAGATATTTTCATTCTAGATTTTGCGGAGTTGGCACGACCAATTCATAAACTCACAATGGATCCACATTGGAATGAGAAAGCCCTAAAGGCTTTCCAGAAGCTTAAAGATGCATTGGTCTCAGCACCAATCTTACGTCCACCCAATTGGTCCATTGAGTTTCATGTGCATATGGATGCATCGAAGTATGTAGTAGGAGCAGTCTTAACCCAGCCAAGAGAACACAAAAAGAATTTTTTGATCCGATTTGCAAGCCGCCAGCTCAGTGATACCGAAATGATTTTTTAACCGACAATGATATATGCAGTTAAGAACTTTGTCACTATCTGATGGCCACACACTTTGCCTTTTATACGGACCATCAGCCCTTGCTCTATCTTGCTAACAAAACCTGCAACACAGGAAGACTCACTAGATGGTTACTTCTGTTATTGGAGTTTGATTTTCGGATAGTACTTCACAAGGAAAAGCAACACTACATGGCAAATCATGTGTCGCGGATCAAGGAAAAGGAAACTGCAACCCAACCTGATGATGAGCTACCTGATGCTGTCTTATTTTACGTTGACACAGTACCGGAATGGGCCGCTGACATAGTTGAATATCTAATGAAGGGCCAACCAGACAAATCACTACCAAAGGCGGAACAACGGAAGTTGATCTTGAAAGCTAGACCTAATCAGCTGATTGTCAGCCAATTGTACCGAAGAGGATCAGATGGGGTCCTTCGAAGACGTATTCTTCCTATGAGGTCACCCAAAGCATTTCCCTCTCACATAACGGCATGGGTGGAGGTCATTTTGCATCCAACATTACAGTTCACAAGATCTTGCAATAAGGATATTGGTGGCCAATGATTCATAAGGATACAGAGGAATATCTAAGGAAATGCGATGTGTGCCAAAGGGCGAGGAGACCAACGAGATTAAATTATGACCTTCTACACCCAGTCTTAGCCCAAGCGCCATTTGAAAAATGGGGATTGGATTATATTGGTCCAATTCACCCTGCAACAAGAAGTACCCAAGCTCGATATATAATCGTGGCCACGGACTACCTCACTAAGTGGGTCGAAGCCAAGGCAGTAAGAGTAGCTGATGCTAGGACCACTGCCAAGTTTCTTTATGAAAATATCATTGTGCACTTTGGATGCCCAATGGAGATAGTCAGTGATCGCGAGAGTCATTTCATCAATGAGACCGTCAAGGTTCTGTTGGAAGAATTCTTTGTGATCCATAGAACCAGTATGTCTTATTATCCTCGCAGTAATGGACAAGCAGAGTCATCCAATAAGATCTTGTGTAGCGTACTCACGAAAATAGTTGAAGCTAGCAAATCAGATTGGGAACACAAGTTACATGCTGTTCTGTGGGCATTCAGGACAGATATAAGGGGAGCACTGATCAAATTCCATTTCAATTGGTTTATGGTCAGGATGTTATAATGCCAATGGAGTTTTTGGTACCCTCGTTAAGGATTGCCACAACGCAACGTCTTGATGAGTCCGTATCTCTACAATTACGCCACGAAGCTCTGCATAAGCTTTGTGAAACACGCTTACTAGCTATACATACATTGGTAGATGAAAAGGAATGACGTAAAGCATGGCACAATCATAGGTTACAAAAGAAAGATCTTCGATCCTGAGATCTAGTTCTTATGTATAAGACCAAGGCAATCAAAGAGAAATTAAAGTTCACAAGCGAAGGTCCTTATCGGATCAAAGAGATTTTTCATCATGGAGCCATGAACTTGGAGAAGCTAAATGGGATGCCTTTTGACACACCCATCAACGGAAGCCGATTACATAAGTACTGGCCACCTCAGTGAGACAGATCCAGGTTGGTGATGGCATGTTATGAAAAGTTCATCTGCAAGGCTATCACAACCAGATCTAGGAAAATCAAAACAGATCAAAGAAGATCCACGAAGATTCAGCCAGATCTGGAAAAATTAGAGAAGATTCAACAAGATCCAAGTCCAGAGGGACCAACAGGGAAGCAGATGATCAGATTTCACCAATAAGCCCCCAAATTGCAGATCAGAGATCTCGATCTCAAGAATAGTGGCAAAATAAGGGCAAAATTCACCAAAACTTATGGATCTATTACCAAGTATCTATCAAAACCTCAAGAGAATTACCTATAGTCAGATCTAACATGGATACAAGAGATTACCAGTTTGCAGGGGTTAAGGATCAGAGAATTTTGAGATCTCATCAAAAACACTCAAAAAGAGCACTTTTTTTCATGATTTTTGGAGATCCCCTAAAAGTTAGCCCTTGAAACTTAGACACTCACTAGATCTGACTCAGATGCATCTATAAAAAATCTCTACAAGAGTTACTGATAGAAAAATCATCATTTTCTAGTGTTTGCGAGGGTTCCAAGAAGTAGAATCTTCAGAACCCTCGCAGAGCATCAAGATCATCATACCGACCTTCAGCATAAATGGAATCAGAGTGGTGAAATTAGCCTATCTACAAGTCTGATCTTGAAAATCCAACCACTGGAGCAAGTTGTGCGAGAATTCACTTCCTACGAGGATTGAACCCTCGCAGACTTTTTGAACCTTTGCTAAACCTTCGCAGGACAGTCAAATCACCTTTTGAACTATCGTAGACTTCTCTGAGGTCTTAGAATTTTGTGAAGAAGGTCCCTGCAAAAATTTGGGTGGAACTAAAGAGGAGAAAGTGGATTTCATCTAATACACACTCTAAATTCCGTTATATAAGGGCAGAATTTGAGTCATTTGTCACTTTGCCTAGCAAAGCTCTGTCCAATTTTCGATCAAAATTTCCAAGTTATCCGGATGTGACCAAATTTCATATTAGCCATCATCTGTATACTCTGAACCAAGATCTGCGCTCAGAACCACCATTGTCACTTCACATTACTTGTTTTCCACTGTTTTTCCATTTTCAGTACTTTTACTGTTTCCATTGTGTTTATACTTTTTTCACCTCTTTCTTTTTAACAAACTCTAATTATTACCACTAACTATCACTGCAAACATGGCCTCCTCATCTTCTGATGACTCTAGCACCAAGAAGGTGATCCAGCACAAAATCCCATTAGCCACCCAGATTTGGCCCTTGCCTTCTGATGCCCTGATTAAACCATGGCTTCAGATGGCTGGTCCTCTTCTTGAAGCAATGGATTTTTACCTAGCACTTTTCAACTCTGACATTAACATGGGCCTCGCTCTTCATGCTTACGCCACCTGAAATGTGCCAAAGTCACGTTTCTACTTTCTGTACCAGGGTACAACACGTACAAGGTACGGATTAACGTGGACTCGATGGTCACTGTCGGCATTATGTCCTGTGACCGCCAGCCAATCTCTCATCGTCAAGCAAAAGCCCTGATAAAGCCTTTTGTAACCCAGACTGCACCTGAAATTTCGATCCAAACTAACAACGGGTACCTGGTAGAGGCTATCATTGCCATACAACTGGCATACTTTTCTCCATGAACTAACAATCTCCATCAAACCAAACTCTCGTGAACGTATCGCAGCAGACCCCCTGCTATGTAACTTCGCATGTGCACTTCTCAAGATGAAAGTACATAGGTTCCACCGTTCCAGCATCTTATCATCCACCGTGCCTCATACTAACTTGTACCCTCCCACCATTGCATCCACATCCACCCATCCTACAGTCACTGACACAACGACCAACAAGTGAGTGTGTGGCGCTGCCTCCTCCTCTTTGTCTCCACCTTTATCTGTGGTGCTTTCGGTTTCGTCATCTTGAAGGGTTCTTCGTGATGATGTAATTGATCATTCATATCCGTACATAAATTTCTTGGAGGCTGCAATGGTGAAGACCGAACTTCAGCTGTTACTTTAGCAGCTTCAAGTTCCTCTTCTTCTTGCAGATGTTTAATCCATTGTCTCGTATCCTAATATCTTCGTTCTTATGCATTAAGATTTGGACAGACTTGCTGTTGGTGTATCGTTCAATGGTATAGAATTAGCAGGTACTGAATCCACTACTGGTTCTTTTTGCTTTTGTGCTCTGGTGACCACCATCAAGGGTGCACTTGGTTTATTATGAGCTACCGATCCTTGCTTGATTGTTATCAAATTTACAGGTGTTGTAGTTGGTAGTGGCTTTGATCTTGCTGGACAGTCTTTATAGCAATGCCCATATCCACAGCCACGACAGAATGGTACAATTTTTTTTTTATTTGGACATTCTGCAACTCTGTGATTTTCTCCATATGCAAAGCACCCAAGTGGTGCTCTGGCCCAATTTCATGAGGCTTGTTGTTGAGCGGCAGCATAAATGGCATACTGTTCTGAAGATCCACCTTCTTGATCATTACCATAGCTCTATTGCTCAGCACTTCCGTAAGGTTCTGGTTCCATCAAATTGGCAGGAGGAGCGGAGTGCTTTGGTGGGGCAGGCAAAGCTAGACGTTCTGGGTATCCAAGAGTAGATTGTCGTAGTCTTGCTGTTGGATTGCCCCCATACTGTGGATCTCGATATCCCATCTGGGCATACCGTTGTTGAATCATCTGAGGGTTGAAGTTGCAAAATGCAGTCTCATGGTCAGGTGAATTACACAGATGGCAAACACTGATTTCCATTCATTTTTTCAATTGAGGACACTCGTTCACTGTGTGATTTCTTGTACAAATAGAACACCAGACATTTTTCCTAGTAGAAAAAGTCTTTGCAAACTTCTCAGGTTCCTTGTTTGCTTCTCCGTAGTAATTTTCCAATGCTTTGATCTTCTCATCAAATTGCAACTGCAACTTTTCCATCTGTTTCTGTTGGGTCTTCCCAAGTTTCTCGAACTCATTGAGCATCATTTCTGTAGTAGCATTGGCATTCGTTGATGCAATAGTGGTGGATGTCGTAGTAGTCTGCTCTGATGTATAAAAAGTGCGTACTCATTATGGAGTTTCAGTTCACGTCTGATCCATTTAGGTAGACCTGAAAAAAACCACATGATCATGGCATTTTCATTAATCAGCTCAGGCTCACATTCAGATCTAAGACATTTCACCCTTTCGATGTAATCTGGAACCATTTCCCGCTTTCCCATTTTAATTTTACTTAAAAGTAGAAAAGGGTCTTCCATAAACTTTCGCGGTTTGAACCGTGTGATAAGGGCTCGTTAAACAACCTCCCAATCTGTACGCTCAATTTCATCTTGATTATAGTACCAATCTTGTGTTGCGTCTGTTAAGGCCATATGAAAAAGCTTAATTTATCTTGAGAGAAAATTTTGCCATAGACTTCACAAGATTAAGCATAGATCTGAAGAAAGCTAACTGGATCTGTTAACCCATTGTATTTGGGTAGATCCAAAGGGGGTGCTCTTCTAACAATAATAGGACTGGCGAAGGTTCTCTAGGTTAAGGTTGTCTCGGTGAAGGTTCAACAGTGCTATTTTGGGATAACAACTCTCTGAACACTTTTCTGGAAATTTCTTAGAAAATAACCTTCGCCGACTTCTCACATGGAAGATCTGACACAGATAAAACTATGGACAGTCAGATGAAGGTCTCTGACACAAGAAAATACAGTTTTTGTGATATAGCGAGGGTAAAAATCAAGATTTTTTGTGATCTGATCAAGATAAATCTTCGTCGAACTCAGAAATAGTATTTTTATATAAATAGAATGTTCTGGAGACTCGGCGAAGGTTCTGGCAAAGGATCAAGAGTAATACTGGTAATTTTGCAAAAAAGTGACTTTTTTGACAAAAATATGACAATATGACAACTGATCCTCTGAAAACCTTTCTATTTTTGGTATTATTCTTTGCCAACCTGGCAGTAGATAGATCTGAATCACATCTAAGCACAGTGAATTGGGCGAAAGTTCTTTTTCTGTATTTTTTAGGATTTTGATATTTTTTTATGTTTTTTGGTGGTTTTTCTGATGTTTCTGGAAATCTGCTGGGGATTAATCTTCGCCCTTCAAACTGAAGGTTTTGTAAACAAAACCGAAGGTGTCTGCAACTCAGCGAAGGTTTCCTGATTGAGGGTAAAAAGTTCTGGGCTCTGATGATGCTTTTTGCCTCTTTTTGACCAAATTTGAGATTTGACCAATTTTTGTTATTTTCTCTGATATCTCAGATCCAAATGGATCTTAAGATTAGTGATCTAAATAGCTTTCCCGATTTAATAATCAGATTAGATTTCAAACAAGCAAATCCACTCAAAATCTAGCAAAATCAATCCCAAACTAATCCTACAATGCAGTTTTAACACTATTCATGCCACGACAAGATGCCTAATGCAAGCTAACCATCAGCCAAACATGCTGCAAACTGAAAAACTGGCATAGCTCTCCGGCAACGGCGCCAAAATTGTAGTGGGTTTCTTTCCTTGCCTAACCTGAATCCAAGATCTAGTCAATCTAGCATCAAAGAGACGGAGTTAGTTGTCACGCGTAGGTTTGTTCTCGTGAGAGCGATAGTATAGTTCAGGTTTCAACATGAATGGAGGATCTAACACTAACATCCATTAACACTAAGCATTAACACTACATCCATTAACCCTACTTCCATTAACCCTAAGTCCAAAACAATGATAGAAACTTACTCCTCTCTCTCCCTTTCTCACAAAAAGCATAAGAAATAGCAATCCCAATAATGATCAAATCCAACAATTAGCAAAATCCAAAGAAAGCATGAGAAATGGAGGAAAAGAGAGGAAGAGCAAAGACATTCATCAATCCATTTCTAAAGATAACCAATCTGCTTTATTGAAATGAGGAAATGAACATGAGGAACAACTCGAGTTGGTCCCTTTTTATAGTAGAGAGGAGGACCCTGGCCTCTGAATCCTATTGGTCCAGTCTTGCCTCTCTTTTTATTCAAATTTAAAAAAGTGTGGGAACCATCAAAATTGGAGAGAAACCCAACTTTATTTACGATCTTGACATTTAGGTCCTGCGACATTAAAAGTCCCGCAAAAAGGCCTAAAGTCCTTTTATTAACATTCTAATTAATTAAATAACTATGTGATCATTGGGTTGGACTTACACATGCAGGGTGTCAAATCCCTTTCACTTATTAACTAGGGTTAGAGTTGCTTTGGGATCCGCAAACCCTCCAACACCCTATCACTGAGAAGCGCCGAGTCATAGATGATTTAAAGAGACGATTCCCTAATCCCCTTGAGCACACCTTCAACGATAAAGTAATGATAGATAAGATGTGCATGCTCATGTTGATAAAGGCCAAGCTGGATCTACATTATCCAACAATTAGAGATGTACCAAAGGTGCAAATCGAGGCAATTTGTCAAGCATTGCTAGTACTACTCTACTTTTATCTGAATCTTATATAGATCATGTGTGTGTGTGTGTGTGTGTGTGTGTGTGTGTGAGAGAGAGAGAGAGAGAGAGAGAGAGAGAGAGAGAGAGAGAGAGAGAGAGAGAGAGAGAGAGAGAGAGAGAGAGAGAGAGAGAGAGAGAGAGAGAGAGAGAGAGAGAGAGAGAGAGAGAGAGAGAGAGAGAGAGAGAGAGAGAGAGAGAGAGATAATTTGATGAGTTTTATTTCATATCACAGGCAGAAGATGATTGTTAGTACTTCAAGAACAAATTGTTGTCCAGTTTTCGTTCATTGAGACAGACTCAAGAATGACATTGATAAAGTAGAGGCAGAAAATTTAACGTCAAAATGTCCTGAGTGGATGGAAAAGGAGAGATGGCAGTTTCTACGTCAATATTTAAAAAGCAAAACTTTCCAAAATGTATTCCACTTTTTTGTTTTATCTATGTATTATGAAACCAAAATTTGACTTGAATGCTTGGTCATCTCTAGTTAGTGCATGATTTATTTATCTTACTATTGACTTATTATTCATTTGCTTGATGTGTGTACAATAATTTGCTTAGAAATTGAGTCAACAAAATAAAATTAGCAGATCAAAACAACAAAAGATGCCGAATGTTGGTTGAGCTGGATATGTGGGCATCAATATGAGACTAGTATGTGTGTATACAACAAAACTTGCATTTGTATACTCTGATATGCGAAACCTCTTTTTTCATGATGTCATTTATTTTTTGTCTATTGTTGAGTGCCAAATTTTAGGCACAAGAAAAGAATAGGACTCCAACTGTTGCCGAGATCTATGTGGATGCTCATACTAGTAAATGTTTTGGCAAACTAAAAACAGACGAGTTGGATCCTGACTTGTGGCTGAGACTTTGAAGGTAACACCCAACATGAGATATAATAACATATATTTTTTGAAATTATGGCTTAAATACATTTAATTTTATAAAATGTAATGATGAACATATATATGATTTTGCATGTAAATTTGATTAGCTATGTTTTTTTTTTGGTAGAACGAAGATTTTAATTAATTATATGTCAAGAACAAACCCCGATGACAAAGTAATGAAGATTTTAGAAGAAAATAGTTGGGGACGAAAGAGAGTAAGAGGCCTAAGTGTCTATAGAAAAGAGATGCAGTATTCTTCCCAAGTAGATGAAATGAGAAAGGAGATAGAGAGACAAAGTGAAGAAATGGAAGAACTCCAAAAGACTGTATAGATATAGATGAAGATGATAAAAAGTTTATCCCAGGCTAGTTCGCTTTCTCATTTCTTCTTTTTCTCTCTCCATCTCTTTCTTTTGAAACTTGGTACGGTTCTAGCTATCTACATAAAGAGAGGGAGAGGGAGAGAGACAAAGAGAGAGAAAGAGAGAATGAGAAAGAGAGAGAAAATGAGATATATTCCTTATTTCAGTTTTGATCATGCATCATGTTGCTGTAGAGGAATGCTACAACAGTTGGGTTCAACTCAGCCGTTATCTACAGTTAAAGAGATTTAACCTCACTTCTTTCTAAGAGTCTAATTATTGCACATGTACTTTGAGATATAAGACAATGCATGGGATGTCATACTCTAAATTGTGAAAGCCTTATAAAAAGTATGGACCTCATTAGAGAGATAGAGATAAGGCTCAGCCGTTATCTGAGCTAAAGAACTTGCTATTGAGGTTTAGAGTTTAGGGTTGGTGATATTTTTTGCAATTTTAGCCAACAAATTGTGGTATTTATTCGCAATTTTTTTGGCAAAAATTATCAAAACAATTGTGGAAATTCATTTTCGCAATTTTTCTCAAAATAGTGTATAAAAATTGCAAAAAATAAATTTGCAATTTATATTCTATTTTTGACACTATTTTGAAAAAAAATTACAAAAATGAATTTGCGTAATTTTTTTCGCAATTTTTGCACAAAAAATTGCGAAAAAATATCCGCAATTTTTGTCACAACAATTGCGAAAGTGAATTTCCACAATTTTTTTGATAATTTTTGCCCAAAAAATTTGGCAAAAAATATCAGCCAAACAAATTGCGGAAACAAATTGTGGAAATAAATCCGCAATTATTATGCCAAAAAATTGCGGGTGGATTTTCGCAATTTTTTTATTGTTAATTTAGCCATAAAAATTACTGAAAATTAGCCAAAAAAATTGCGGGATCGAAATTGCTGATTTGCCAAAAAAATTGCGGAAATCGTTTTCGCAATTTTTTTGGCAGTATGATCCGTTGTTGATGAATTATCATCCTCTTATTGAACCACTGGTTTGATAGTCCAAGTTGCAGGATCAACTTTGACTGCACGTTCACAATTTTCAAAAGTGATTTTTCCGGTACCCCATATATGAATTACTTGCACAACTCGTAACCATGGACGTCCCAATAGAACTCGGTAGACATTTGGTGCTTCAGGTAAGTCCATTACTACGAAAGTAATGACGAATTGTACCCCCGCAATAGTAACAGACATATCTTCAATCATTCCTCGCGGACGAATTGTCGTTTGATCAGCTAGCTTAATGGCAAAACTCGTAGGCTTGATCTTTGTAAGACCCCATTCTGTACATAGCTTTGTAGAAATCAGGTTTACTTCTAAACTGCCATCTATCATCATTGCTTCCTTAGGAAATTGTCTATGTGTATCGGCAGGGTGATATTTTTTTGTTCACTTTCCCAAGCAGCTCCAACATGGAGTACTTCATTAGATTCTTCAAATCCAGCACAAAAAAGTGATTTTTGTTGGACTTCTGGTTCTACTTGAGCTAACTTTTGCGCTAAAACTTCTTTTGCTTTTAGCACCAACTTCATGAACTCTCCCAATGAAATATTAATCTTACTAGATCAAATATTCATGAGCAGTTCTGTTTGCGGCGTTTCTGGTTCAGTCATCTTGAAGGGTTCTTCATGATGATGCAACTGATCATTCATATCTGTATGTAAATTTCTTGGTGGCTGCAATGGTGGAGAACGAACTTTGGCTGTTGCTTTAGCAGCTTCAAGTTCCTCTTCCTCTTGCAAATGTTTAATCCACTGCCTCATATCTTGATATCTTCTTTTTCTGCATGAAGATTTGAATAGACTCTAGATGTTGTTGGTATATTGGTTAGTGGTATAAAATCAGTAGGTACTGGATCCACTACTGGTTCTTTCTGCTTATGTGCTCTGGTGACCACCATCAAGGGTGCACTTGATTTATTTTGAGCTACTGGTCTTCACTTGATTGTTATCAAATTTACAGGGGCTGTAGCTGGTGGTGGCTTCGGTCTTGCTGGACAATCTTTATAGCAATGCCCATATCCACAGTCACGACAAAATGGTATAAATTTTTTTTTATTTGGACATTCTGCAACTCTGTGATTTTCTCCACATGCAAAGGATTCAAGCGGTGCTCTGGTCCAGTTTCTAGATGCTTGTTGTTGCATGGCAGCATATATAGCATACTGTTATGAAGATCCACCTTCTTAATCATTACTATAGTTCTATTGCTCTGCACTTCTGTACGGTTCGCAGAGTGCTTTGGTGAGGCAGGTAAGGCTAAATGTTCTGAGTATCCAAGAGCAGATTGTTGAGGTCTAGCTACTAGATTTCCTCCATACTGTGGTTCTCGATATCCTATTTGGGCATACCGTTGCAGAATTATCCGAGGATTGAAGTTGCAAAAAGCAGTTTCATGATCAGGTGAATTACACAAATGGCATACATTGATTTCCATTCGTTTTTTCAATTGAGGACACTCATTCACTGTGTGATTTCCTGTACAAATAGAACACCAAACATTTTTTATGGTAGGAGCCAGATCATCGGGTTGGACTTACACATGCAGGGTGCCAAGTCCCTCTCACTTATTAACTAGGATTAGGGTTGCCTTGGGATGGATCCGCAAACCCTCCAACAATTAGGTTGATTCAATACAAACATTCTAGATTTAAATCTTGATCAAACTTACTCCTATTCCATCAAAATGGAATTAGGAGAATTTGACCTTCCATTGTACTACTTATAGATAATGATTTAAATTTCAAACCTATTCTAGTTCCAGATGTCCAGACAATCCAGAGAGAATTCTCTTATTTGAAAAGTTCCAATTAGGTATCTTACTCTGAATCTGTTTGAAATTATTTTCAGAAAAATCTCATTTCTGTACCACAGCTGATTCTCTTCCGAAAACTATGCAACCAATAGATCCTCAGATATAATTTTATCCCATCACTTCACCCCTCCTTTTAAAGATATTATCAATTTCTATAAAAGTTATCTGGAAAGATGATCATTAGATAAAAACTGAACACAAAAGGGGCCTTTCAAAAAGATATTTTTTATTTTTTTTCAAAACTTTCTTCCACGTGGTCCAATTAAAATACTCAAATTTGAAATCTACGTAATGTAGCTCCTTCAAATTGATTTCTTTTTCTTTTCAAAAAAACTATAATTTTGCATCAGGGGCAGCCCGTAAATAAGCCATTATATTTGTAGTATAGCATGCAACTCAACAAAAAAAAAAAAAAAAACAGTGTAAATTTTGAACGACAACTCGGATTGAGACAATGACGGTGCAATTAGAAAGCCTTCAACGAGAACTTTTCAATGACACCCAACATGACCCAGTTCCGAGCTACGGTGAAAAAGTTATGGCCAGTCAAAGTTTTGGTCTGTTAACACTTGGTCAACCCGATGACCACTGCGCTTGAAAGAGATATCGGGTTGACCAAGTGTTGACCGACCAAAACTTTGACTGGCCATAACTTTTTCACCGTAGCTCGAAACTGGCTCATGTTGGATGTCGTTGAAAAGCTCTCGTCGAGGGCTTTCAAACGGCATCGTACTCGTGTCAATCCGAGTTGTTGTTTAAAAGTTATGATTTTTTTTTCAGCCACAGACTATACTATGCACATAATAGCTAACCATCGAAGACTGTGTGGGCAGGACTGCAGGCAAAAAAAGATTTTATTTTAGTATTTTACATTGCCAAAAAAATTGTCATCCTACATGGAAATCCTTATAGGGCCCTTTCCAAAGCCAAATTTTTTGCCCACTTTTTGTCATGCACGCGAAGAACCAAATGGGTGGAATGCAGCATCCCGTTGGACAAAATCACTCTCAACAATTGCATTTGGCCGAACCTCCCCTCAAAGCACAGATGGACAACGGTTGTAGACGCCCAAAGGGCTCTCAACAAGTTTTTAAATAAATATTTCAATTGTCTTGACCCAACAATCTGTGCGGCAGCAACTTACGCCTGGGACTTGGCATATCTCATGGGTGTAAAGACAAAGCGGGACAATTTTCTCCCACCAATATTCTTGACCCGAATACAGCCCTTGCCTCAGATTGAGTGGAAGATCAGCTGCCAGTCGCTTGCATGTATTACTGAGCCGCCCTTCTTGGCAATCCCTGGACGAACCGTTTTTAAGCTTGGATCGACCATCACCGGCGTCCACAAGTCCCTTCACACTAATAAGGACTTGAAATATATCGACAAAATTAACTTTATAAAAGATGTAACGGGCTACCTAATCAACAGAGGTGAACCAGACGATCAACCAGAGGCGAACCAAGCGATCATTCTATTGAACCGGCAGAGTGCCAGGGGACCGACACTACTTCAGACCGTGGGTCTTGTTGGGGTTATTCCCAACACAACGTGAGCAAATAAATAAATTCAGTAATAAATATGTTGCGAGGGCATGGCTTCTTGCGCGTATAAGTCCATGGCCCAATGAGCATGCAAGGCAAAGTGTATCTAGAAATAATAGACTTGGACCCTTTTTAATTAAAATAAAACTTGAGGCCCAAAGTCAAGTTAGAACTTAGAATTTACTTTTTTATAGTTGGGTCCAATTTTGGACTCACATAAACCTTGTGATTTCTAATGTACTTTTTGTGGACCCTTGGATCAAGTTGGGTCCAAGATGAATGGATAGGATCAATGCGAATATTAGCCAATAGGATTTTGGGGCAGGGGCCTTCCCCATTTATAAAAAGACACCATTTGTACTCTATTTGCATGCTTAATGAGAAGGAAGAAACTCTACTGATTTTGGAAGAGAAGCATCCTCATTTGTTATTCAATGCTTGCTATTGCTCTTGTTGTTGTTTGCTCTTGATTTCAAGTTCATGCTCTTCTCTTGTTTTCTATAGTTAAAGTTTCTCCTTTGGCAAGTAAAATGAGCAAGTGAGCTAACCTCCACTCTCTCTCTCTCTCTCTCTCTCTCTCTCTCTCTCTCTCTCTCTCTCTCTCTCTCTCTCTCTCTCTCTCTCTCTCTCTCTCTCTCTCTCTCTCTCTCTCTCTCTCTCTCTCTCTCTCTCTCTCTCTCTCTCTTCACTACAAATCATGATGAATGTTAGTGTAGAGGAGTAGAGTTAAAGGTGGGTAGTGTTAGTGGTGAATAGAGTTAAGAGAGAAAGTAGTGAAATAACTAAAAGTAGCATCTTTGCATAGTTAGGTGTCTATCCTAGCGTTCTAACCCTTGTTGATAGGCGGGAGGGCTACTACGACATGAGATCTTCGACCCTACATAGGTGTGGAGGAGAGACCTCAAGCACCTAAGCTGTTGTGGACTCGTACGTCCTGATGGCTGCAAAGTCACGCTCGAATAGCTGTTGTCGCCACTCTGGTTGGGGTTGGAGGGCGGGGAGTGCTTGCAGCTCTTGTCCCTTAATGGTCTACGCCAAAAATGAAATCTGCTAGCTGCCTCTGGAAGACTTGTGAGGATATTTAGATAGGAATTCATCTTCTCTTCCACAGACTTTCGGCATCTGAAGGCCCGATTGGCAGATATAGATCGTGAGCCTCATGATGAGGATGCTTGATCCTCTCCTTGGCTTTGACTGGGACCTGTGTCTTGGCCTTGGCCCGAGGTGTCTGCTCTTGTATCTTGGGGCCCTTGGTCTTGTCTGTCGGACCCCTGATCTTGACTGGTTTTCCCTACTACTTGTTGGCCTTGATCTTGGCTCATGCTTGCTTGTGCAGCATCAAAGGGAGGTGGCGTTGGAATTGCCACCGGGGTTGGCTGAGCTTTTTGTTCCATGTATTTCTGACAAGCCTTGAGAGCTTGTTTTGCTTGGGCGAGCTCCTGATTCGCGCTATTCTGGTACTTATCAAACTCCGCCTAATAGATGTTTAGGGTTTGGCTGTATACCTGCACTTGATGCCTGAAGAGATTCATCTCTGCTTGAGAGAGTGGCCTTGAGTCAGGTGCAGGTTAAGCTAACTAGGCAAGTTTTTTGCTTTGCAGGGCTTGCACCTCCGCTCCCAGGCGTGTGTTTTCTGCTTCATATATCTGGAGTTGCGCCTGGAGGGGGGCAAGCCGTTGGGATGCTTCAGACTGAAGCTCTTGCACCTTTGTTGTAGCGTCCGTCAACGCTTTGGAGAGGCTCTGGATATACTGATTGAGGCCATCCTCCTTTTGTTGCAGCTTCGTGATCTCCTGGTGCCCATCTTGCTCGTGTTGCTGAGCGATTATCAGCTCTTGCTGTAGCTTTGTGATTTCTACTTGCAACTGAATGTTGTTAGTTGCCAGATGTAGTACCCGGCTGTCCAATGAGGCTCTGTGGCTGCTATCGCGTCTTGGATATAAGTTCCCAAGGCTTGGTAGGTCGTCATGATGTTTGACGGGGCAACCGGTACATTGTGCTAATAGGGGCTTTTTGTGTAGTGGCCCCGACAACCTGTACTGCATCGTTGTCGTCCTCCTCTATGAGCTTCTCTAGTGATTTCTGGCCATTAGGTGCGGTGGGGTCGGCACGATCTCGCGATGGAAGGAAAATTGTCTGTACAAATGCATCATCAGACAATGGTTTATCGCCCTCGACAACCTTTGATGGAGAAGTGGGAGGTGCGAAAAAAGTAGAAGTGGAAACAGAGAGGAGGACAATTTTTCTAAACGATAGAATGGGTGGCACAGAGGGAAACTGGAGGGTGATGTGAAGGATGGAGAGTAAAAAAGTGGGTGATGTGCCCTGGCTTGGCGGTGTGAAATTAATGACTTGCATCCAGACCAGGGTGTCGGGAGACAACTACGAATCTGAAAGATTGAACTGAAGAGGGACGGTGGTGGAAGCAGAGGGGATGGAGGAAGAGATAGTAATGGAAGGGGTGGTAGAAGATCACGTTAAAATTGATCCTACAACTTGGACTATCAAGCCAGTGGTTCAAAAAGCAGATGACGATTCATCAACAACGGATCACACTTGTGATTGACTAGAGAAAAAATTGGGAGTTCACTACGATTCTCAAACGGATACTGTCAATTGGAATGAAGCTCTTGCAACAATTGATTGTACAACATGATATATGTGTCAACAAGATATTCAATCATAAATGAGCGAGATTTTCTCGTTAGATCAAACTTTGGATACGCCAATCACGTTTTCACTAAATGTGCTAAATGTAGCCTAGATATCAACGGAACCTATACCAGATCCCATTGAGGATGATCTCATACCAATGAGCCATGCCTTAACTTATGATGGCAATGCAGAACTTACGGATGAACAGATTCTACATCATATGGATCCAACCAGATTTGGAGTGCATAATGTTCCTGATGAACCAACAATCAAATCGCCCAAAGCAGTTATATTGAAGGGAGACAGGATGACAGGTTCGATGACGAAGAAACAAGCAACATTATAATACGGTCTTGAAATGGAAAAATCTCCCTCAAAAGATCGATTTAAAGGAAGTGCCATCTCTATTGAATAAAGGCAAAGGAAAGTCAAGAATGATCCTTCAAGTCAGATCTCCAGCAAGACATCATCGTCTAGGAATTCTTCACTTGAGAAGAAAGATTTATCATCTCGAAAGTCATCACCTCCACAATCAATTCCTGCTAAGAAGACTAAACGAAGATCCAAGACAAGTCCTTTCGAAAAAGAACAAGCAAATGTAGTCTAGCATGATATGCCAGAGCATTTTAAACGCTATACACTGGATGATGTGGTTATCATGTTACCTAAAGCACATCGTGAACCTGAAGAACACGTGCCGAAATCTAAAGAGGTTTACGATGGCCCAGCTAGAACGCAACCAATGAATATTGCAGGACCAGGAGAACCAGAAAAGATTGTACAAGTGGGATCACAACTTACTCCTGAACAGTATCAAGCACTCCGGTTGCTACTTATTAAGTATCAAGATTGTTTTGCATGGACTTATCAAGATTTGAAGGGTATTCCGACATCAGTCATTGAACATACCATACCTTTAGTACCTGATGCAGTACCAAAGGTTACAAAGTTCTATCATTGTAATCCTAATGTGGCAGATCTGATAAAGAAAGAACTTCAGAGATTACTTGACGCCGATTTCATTTATGAGATCAAGCATACCGAATGGATTTCACCGATTGTCATTGTTCCTAAGAAAAATGGGAAATTGTGAATCTGTGTGAATCTCAAAGCATTGAATAAAGTGACATGGAAGGATCACTTTCTGTTACCTTTTACTGAAAGCATTTTGAATCGCCTTGCTAGAGCGGAAGCTTATAGTTTCCTGGATGGATTTAGTGGTTACAACCAGGTTAAGATTGCATCTGCCGATCGTCACAAAACTGCTTTTGCAACAGAATGGTGCACCTATGCTTACAAAGTAATGCCGTTTGGACTCTGTAATGCACCAAGTTCATTCCAAAGAGTAATGCAATTTGCCTTCAAAGATTATCTGCAGAAAATTCTTGAAATTTACTTGGACGACTTGGGAGTTCATAGTACAGATACAGACCACTTGGATCGATTGGAGAATGTCTTTGAAAGATGCCGCAAATATCAGATTTTTCTAAATCCAAAAAAATGCCAGATATGGGTTTCTCACGGAGTGGTGCTTGGACATGTGATATCAAGACATGGTATTGCCATCGATTATTCTAAGATCAAAGTTATTGTGGAATTGTCACCGCCAGCAACAATTCGAGGAGTTTATGTGTTTATGGGTCATGCGAACTACTATCGAATTTTTATTATCTTCTTTGCGGATTTAGCACGACCTATATACAAATTAACTATTGTTCCTATTTGGACAGTAGAGGCGTTAGAAGCCTCTGAAAAGTTAAAAAAAAAACATTATCTTCAGCACCAATACTACGTTCTCCAGATTGGACATTAGAGTTTCATGTTCATACGGATGCCTCAAAATACGCCATTGGATCAGTTTTGACGCAACCAGATGACTATAAGAAGGATTATCCTATACGATTTGCAAGCAGACAGCTTACAGATCCAGAGAAGAATTATTCAACAACAAAACGTGAAGCGCTAGCCATGATTTTTTCTGTTCAAAAATTTCGTCACTATCTCATAGAAACGCACTTTGCATTTTATACGGATCATCAACCTTTACTTTACTTGGTAAATAAGACATGTAATACTGGTCAGAAAGGGGAAGCAACATTATCTAGTCGATCACATTTCACGAATTGAATCCGCACCAGTTAATACTGAAGTGGATGATGAACTGCCAGATGCTGCGTTGTTCTATGTTGAGGTAGTACCTGAGTGGGCGGCAGATATTGTTGAGTACCTAATGCTAGGACAACTGAATGACTCTTTGACAAAAGTACAGAAAAGACAATTGATTCATAAGACTCAATCTTATCAATTAATTGCAGGACAATTGTATCGTCGTGGATCAGATAATATTTTACGAAGATGTGTTTTACCGCATGAAGTACCAGATCTAATCATGTTTTCACATGATGGCATGGGTGGAGGACACTTCTCTACAGATATTACTGTGCGCAAACTTTTGCAATCCAAGCAGCATCCACATGAGTCCTCGCGTGGTGGATGGGTTCTCAAATTTAAGACCTCCGAGATCGAGGCCGGCAAAGAATTGGACAAAATACCTGCACTGGGAGAGCAGTCGGCATGGAGAATCACGGTTTTTGAGAAAACTCTGGAATCAATTAGGAGTTACATTGCCAGCCCTCGCCAGTTGCGGGTAGATCCTTATTACGTGCCAATGCCGCAAAGACAAAAATGGAAAGATTTGGGATTGGCTATGGATAAAATCGCCATCCATACGCCCAATTGGCCAATCATCCACCAGTCTTACAACTGGAATATTTTAGTGGATTTCCACCGGGCCTTACAAGCATATCAGAGAGAGTATCTCCACTCTCCGGATCCAACGGTGCGATAATCGGCAATGTTTGCAAAAGCGTCAGTGGCAACCAAATGGGACGATTGCCTTCCTACCCTGGCATTTGATCCAAATAAGTCGATGGCCTCAGAGCAAATCAAAGATCAGCTGCCAATTGCTTGACTATATTTTCGTGCGGCTATGATGGGAGGCTCTTGGGAATCCCGCTTCACCTCATGGACAACTTCCAAGTGGATTGCCGAAGCCCACCGTTGTTTCCTGCCGCATAATTTGGATTTCAATACTGCACGCCTTGACTTTATGGAAAAGGTGCCATATCATTTAATTAAGGTTCGGCACGAAGCCAATAAAAGTCCCCAATAACTGCATATTGCAGCTGTCATGGCACCGCCACCAGTTTTGGTGGGGGATACTGTTGGAGGGTTTGTGGATCCCAAAGCAACTCTAACCCTAGTTAATAAGTGAGAGGAATTTGGCACCCTGCGTGTGTAAGTCCAACTCAATGATCACATAGTTATTTGATTAGTTAGAATGTTAATAAAAGGACTTTAGGCCTTTTTGCCGAACTTTTAATGTCGCAGGGCCTAAATGTCAAGTTAGTGAATAAAGTTGGGTTTCCCTCCAATTTTGATACCACACTTTTTTAAATTTGAATAAAAAGAGAGGCAAGACTGGACCAATAGGATTCAGAGGCCAGGGTCCTCCTCTCTACTATAAGAAGGGACCAACTCGAGTTGTTCCTCATGTTCATTTCCTCATTTCAATAAAGCAGATTGGTTATCTTTAGAAATGGATTGATGAATGTCTTTGCTCTTCCTCTCTTTTCCTCCATTTCTCATGCTTTCTTTGGATTTTGCTAATTGTTGGATTTGATCATTATTGGGATTGCTATTTCTTATGCTTTTTTTGAGAGAAAGGGAGAGAGAGAAGAGTAAGTTTCTATCATTGTTGTGGATTTAGAGTTAATGGAAGTAGGGTTAATGGATGTAGTGTTAATGCTTAGTGTTAGATCCTCCATTCATGTTGAAATCTGAACTATACTATCGCTCTCATGGGAACGAACCTACGCGTGACAACTAACTCTGTCTCTTTGATGCTAGATTGACTAGATCTTGGATTCAGGTTGGGCAAGGAAAGAAACCCACTACATAGGGACAGCCCTCCAGTCTCTAAACATATTCCTATCAAACGCCCCATGACAGAGCTCTCTCATATAATAGGATCTCCTTCCCCTTAACATCCTCAACTATAGCCTCTGACGCATCAATGTCATAGCATAATATCAGATCGCCTCTAGTAGGTGGGGCATTGTAACCAGGTGGTGAGGCCGACAACAAAACGGAACTGAGGACTCTCGAAAACATCACAGAAATAGGCAAAGTCCTTAAGCTGGACAAAGCCGGTAAGGATGACAAAAACAATTATATTTTTATTTGCCTCTCATGCAATCTGATAGATATGAATGAGATCGGAAGTAAAGGGGGGGGAAGCCGAGAATGGTAGAGAAAAATAATAAAAAATTAATCTAATAAGATAATGAAAAATAAAAGATAAATTGTCATCTAGAGCAGTGGAAAACTCTAGAACGGCGGTGAATTACTTTTTCAAGATTTTCAATTGGCGATCAGTAGCCTAGAGGGCTTGCTCGTCTTCTTGGAGCGTGGCACGTAAGGTTGCCAATTCTATGTCCTTTGTGGTGAGCACAACATCGTGAAGTTTGCGCTGATTCCGATATATTTGTAGCGCTTGGGCAGATTGATCTTTGTAGTACTCGGCTCATTTCTTTTGGAGTTTCTGGACGGCCGGTGTCTCTTCTTCTGCCATGGCTACCATCTGGTCTAGTGTAGATTGAATGGCCTACACTTGATGATCTGCTTGCTGGACTTTGAGCTCCAGGGCCGCCTGTTGAATTGCAAAATTGGCCTAGGCTCTCTGCATCTCCGTCTTCTCTTTTGAAACACTACGCTCCAGGATGCAGACGTAGTCCTTAAGCGATCTCTCGTTGGCTTTGAGATATTCATGCTCCTACTCGAGTGTCATCGTTTTCAGCACCAAGTGTTGACGGTCAGATTGGTACGTTTGTCGTGCGATCTTTTCCTAGAGGAGCTTAGCCTGAAGTTTGGACACGAGTTGAACGTGTTGCGGAGCCGCGAGTTGTGCTTTTTGAACTAGTCCTTGTGTTGCTGGACCTGTACCTGGCCCTCAGCTCTTTCTTTTTCATTCTCTCTTTACAATTGCACGACCTGATCAGTCAAGGCCTGCGGCATTTGCCCTGCCACCAATTGGGCGCAAGACTGCTCAGTAGCTCGTTCATCGAACATCTGGTGGAATTGTTGCTGGAGGTCCGTTAAGACAGTCCAATATCCTAGTGCCTGAGTGTCCCAGCTGGACAAAGGTGGCAAAGTTAGGATGGGGGTGAAAGCGGTGTGGTGACGGAGATGGTGGTGATAGGTGGAAATGTAGAGGAGATGGCGGTGACGATAGAGGTGACGATGGAGGAGGTTGTGGAGGTGATAGCGGGAATGAGTATGGGGCGAACAGGAGAAGAGGTGAATGGAACAGTGACCTTGAGGGGGGATGACGTGACAATGGCGAGAGTGGTGACGGGTGAAGAAACGATGGTTGCAACAATGGAGGAGATGGGGGAAGAGGCAGTTAGACGGATAGGGCTACGAATGGCTGATGTAATTTGAAGAGTGGGAGAGGAACGATGGTTGCGACAATGGAGGAGATGGGAGAAGAGACAACTGGACATATAGGGCTACAAATGGGAAATGTAATTTGAAAAGTGGGGGAGGAATGGTTAGGGGACGTGATGTTGAGAAGGGGAGAAGATTGGGTAGGGCTCCTTGGTATACCTATGATGTCTCATCAAGGGTGACACTAATAATTTCTGCGTGATATGTTTCTCACTTATGGATAGCAATCAACTTATGGATAGCAATCAACTATCGTTGCACATGCATTTTGTGATTTTCCCAAGTTACCCCATAGGTCATCCACCCTTCGTCCACTAATACTACATATGACCTAAGTTACTCTACTTGGTCATTTTTCTGCTCAATCTAAACCCATGCACAGTTTTTCTTGGTTCTTTGTACCAGGTGCCGTCTCTACGGGATGCTAGGGTTGGTGGGTCGTAGGGTAATGATTTTCAACTCAGGGCTCTGGGTTTCACCTTTACCCTAGGTTTCATACAGAACCCCATTCTCTAACATGTCCTGTCACTCTATGAAAACTTTCTAGTAGTACTTGGCATCACTGCCTAACTCCCTGCTAGTAGATCAAAATCACTCTTGATCTCCAAATTACGTAAAACCAAAATGAGAAGTACAATGACACTAGTAGATCCATGATCTAATCCAAGCTCAAACATTATTAGCCCTCGTATTTACAACTTCTTGCTCCTATTGGACCATTGATCTATCCACCTCTTGATTCTATTGGACCATTCTCAAGCATATCTAAAATCCTATTGGACCATTCATGGTTCCACCTCTAGATTCTATTGGACCATTTTGAACTTCATCAAACTAAATCAAAACACTTGTCAACAATCTATTTAGCTCGAGTTTCACCTCCTACACTACTTTGGCTCAATAGTGGCATTACATGTGGAATTGATCAATTTGCCATCTATGCCAATTTTGACCCTATCAACATTCTACACCAAGATGCTTGACATAGAAAAGTGTAAGACCCCTACAACTAACATAGTTAACCTTGCGTTTTTCACACTCCTAAAAAGTTATCTATTAAAGTTTAAACATTGATCTTGATATAACTCCAAGATTAAATCTATGCTTGATGATGGCACTTTTGCTCAAAGGCTTGGTGAGTAGATCAGTAATACAAGAGGATGTGTTGATATGCTCCAAATAGATTTCTCCTCCAATAAGCTTTTCTCTCACAAAGTGGCACTTCTATGTGTTTGCTCCTTGCATGAAATATGGGATTATTGGCAAAAGCTTGGGCTGAGATGTTGTCACACTTGATCATTGGTATATCATCATCTTTGATGCACTTTAGCTCCAATAACAATCTCTTGATCCAAAGCACTTCTTTGGTAGTTGTGGTGAGTGCTTTGTACTTGGCCTCACATGAAGAAAGGGCTAGAGTATCTTGCTTTTTGGAAAGCTAAAATATTAGATTGCCTCCAAGAAATATAGTGTATGCACTAATAGACTTTCGATCCATCTTATCACTTGCAAAGTCAGAATCCGAGTAGCCAACAATAGATAAATCCTCACTTTTATAAAGTAGACCATAATCACAAGATGAAGATATATATTCTAGAATCCTCTTGGCCATCTTCCAATGATGAATCTTAGGATCTTGCATAAATTGCTTAGTAAGAGAAAGAACTTTAGAAGATGCAAGCTTTAAGAGAATATTCCCAATTCCTTCAATTGGACATCGTAATCATTTGTAGTGTATATTGATTTCTTCTCCATCATAAGGTGAAATAGAAGACAAAGAGTCCTTGGAGCTACACATATGTGAAGAGGTTCCACTATCAATATACCATAGTCCATCCTTCTTGAAAAGAGAGGATGAGAACCTAGAGACCATAAGAGATCTCTCTCCAATAGTGTCTTTCTTCTCATTGGTGATGTTGGCTTGCTTGAGTTGATTCTTCTTCTTGAAGCAATTGGTGGCATAATGGCCTTTCTTGCCACAATAAAAGCACTTGATCTTCTTCTTCTTGAGCTTAGATATAGAAGAACTCGAGGAGTCATCCTCCTTCTCATCTTTGTCTTTGGCTTTGGCTTTGTCCTTGTTTGAGGATTGTTGATATTGGCTCTTGCTCCTCTCTTTGTGCTTGTCCTTGACAAATAAAGCTTTGCCATCATTATGATTGAGAGAAAGCTTGTCCATCCTCAAGGGTTTGTACTCTTGTCTTGATTCTTCAGATATAAGCCACTTTGAAGAGCCTCCAAACTTGGTAGCTCCTTCTTAATGGCATAGGATTGGACAAAGTTGTCGAATTCATTTCTCAAGCCATTGAGAATGACTTGGACTAGCTCACTTTGATTGATTAAATCACCAATGAATGCAAGCTTCCTATGAATATCTTTGACTCTCAAAACATAATTAGATGCACTCTCATCACTCTTTTGACTACTTTGAAAGATTTGATTTCTAAGAGTGAGAAGCCTAGAGGTGCTCTTAGCCTCATAGATAGTCTTGAGAAAATTTCAAGCTTCTTTGGTTGTAGTGCAAGTACCTATCTCCCTCAATATCTCATTAGAGACATTCATCTTGATGTAGTGGAGAGCCAACCTAGCTCTCTTCTTGTATTTTAAAACCTCTTGAAGAACTTGTAGCTCTTCTTCAAGGCCAAGAACAATGTCCATCACATCTTGAAGTATCAAGATGGACTCCATCCTCAACTTCCATATTGAATAATTGGAAGTGGACAATCTCTCACTTGGTTCCAACAAGAATGAATCCATTGAAGCCATCTAAAGTGAAATGAACTCAAATGATGAACAAAAAATGTTGCTACACACTCACAATAGGATCCAATAATAATGTGCTATCACCTCCTATGCAAGGTCTTGCAACAAACTGTGAGATGATTCGCACTAGCTATACCAATCTCTCCAAAACTAGATCTACTTCACATCAAATGATGGAGTATGGGAAAAGTTAGGATCAAATAATCTTAGCACGTGTGAAATACACCTAGAAGTTAAATTTCACTCAAATACAATGATATTGCATGAAACAAAATGGCTAAGATCTCAAAACAGTGCCTAGATCTCAAATAGATAAGATTGAAAAGCATTCAACTGTGATTTGGGATCAAACAAGCAATCTCTTGACCAAACCAAATGTGTCCACCCAGGCCTAGGTGCCCTACCTAACCCTCTTCAAAAGCTTATAACTTTTGATTGTCTAACCAAATGGAATGAAACTGATTGCTTCAAAAACTAGACAACTGTAGCTTTCAAACAAGCTACCTAGCAAGATTTTTGGATCAAACATGAAAGAGAACTCTCAAACTGAAATTGGATGTTCCTCACAAGTGTCTGAGCACCTGATTCCGTATAGTACCAGGTCAGACCCAATCAATGCCCTATTGATCTCCTTTGATCCAAGATTGAACAAGATAGCTAGGAAAATGGATCTTGACAATTTCTAGCTCAATATTGGTGGAAAACTTTTATACTAATGATTGGAAATGCATGGTAGCCTTAGGTAGGCTCTGATACCATGTGAATTTCACACGTGTGGAGTGCCCACCACATGTGATTATGATCTCCTAAGGTGTGTGGATGCACGATGATCAAGACTATATCGAGATTCAAGATCTACCTTCAACTCAAATGGCAAAAACACACTACTACATGCATTAACTCACTTCCAAAGTACATACACACGTGTGGGTTCTGAAACTAATTTTTAGGATAAGTGAGAAGAATGCAAAAGATAATCTTGTAAATATGTACATAGATGGATCTCATACATGTGGAGGTTGCTTCCATGTGTGAAAGACAAACCTACTTTCAATAGGTGGATCTCATACCTGTGGAGGTTGCTTCTACGTGTGAAAGACAAACCTACTTTCAATAGGTCCATTTGTCATCGTTAGAATAAACCTTTCATCAAAATTTTGTGTTAAGCCAACAAATCAAGTTTTGAGGTCTAGTAGGAAGTATGCTATGATTGGACCAAAATGGTAAAGTAGCAAGTTACAACATGATGAGAGGCCAACTCACACGTGAGAAAATCTTCACACCAAACTTACATATCAAGATTGTATTATTTCTAGTTTTTGATAATTGATAGAAATGAAAATAGTAATGCAACCAATCACTCATGTGGATTGAATGAAACCATTTATGGTTCTAAATCACAAGTTCTACTATTGTAAAAACTTTAACTACTTTGTGGTAGTTGATTGTAATAGTTTAAGCTCTTGCAACTTAAAATGTTAAAAAAATAATGAACTACTTGTTGACACAAAACTTAACTTATCAATACTTAACTCTTTCACAAAAAAGCTAATAAATGCAATTGTATGAACCTCAAAAAAAAAAGATAATGATCTTCTTCTTTTTTTTCATCGAAAAATCTCACTATCATGACAAGACGAAGTTCATGGTATAATACCACAACTTTCTTGTCTCAATGAATTATTAGAATTATGAAGTGAAATCATAAATTATTAACATGAATGCAACCTTGACTATAAGAAGGTAATGCTTCCAAGTTTTCACACCTAATAGCATTACTATTCATTCCATGAAGATGTCATCAAATATGGCCAATGAAGCTAGTTATTAACAAGGGACTTAACGTACAACATTTTAGTAAAACAAAAGCTTTATGGTTCGTATAATCCACCATTTGCAAGTACAATTAGTTTTGAATGATGTTTACAATCAAGAGACATTCATATGTTTTTTAAGTCTTGACATTCTAGTTTTTGATACAAGCATTGTTTGATGTTTGCATCATGAGATGTAATTGTTGAGTGTTATGATGAATGATATTTCAAGGAGATTAAGACTCCACATAATTCTCAAATGGGCCATAAATGACAAGCCACAGTAAGCACAAATTCCATAGCTTACATATATGGGTCTAATCGCTCTCCAAAAAAAATCATTTCACAAAATGCAGAATCCAAACACATGTAAATTACAAGCACATTATGTTAGATTTCATACTTATATATTGCGAAGCACTGCTTAATAATATAAGATCTTGACATTGAATTTCTGATATCACTAGAATTTATCAATCTTGCATTCATTATCTTCTTTATCAAACCAGGTTGAAGCTAAACAAGTCTCATAAATTGATATAATGAATCATAATCAATCAAATACTAGATTAAGTCACCAACAAAATCAGGTTGTAGATTGCATTCATGAAATTATTCAATGAATTATTCATAGGGACATTTTGAAATCTTGTCATCACCTATTTGCGTGCAACAATTTGAATCAAACTTTAGACTTTGAGATGAGAAAAGATGTCAACTACCATGCAACATTCCTAAGACAATTTTGTCTTGCAAAATTATTTATCATCTTTCATTCAATATTACTCAAAGATCTTTCCTCATTTCAAACATTCACAAAAACTTGAAGGCATTTTTGTATATGACAACATGCTAGTTATAGATCGTGTATACAAGTTACATTGTGCAAAGTGACCGTAGGTAGAGTTCACATTCATGTACACTGTTTACAATGGGTGCAAATGAAGTTACAATGCTAGTGGGCACATCAATCAAGAAAGCCGTTTGACAATATGGCAAGACATTTGGCAAGAGGCCCTTCGAGGCATAAAGCTTATTAGAGCCTCTTTACATGTAGCTCATTCACCCCTTAAAGATGTCGTCAACATGGGTTAAAGGGGGTTAAAAGAAAAACCCATAGTATGCAACACGCGGAAGCTCTCAACCCCTTGGGAGTGAATGGGTTTACAACATCTTAGATTTTGGCTCCTCTGGGCTTCATAGGTTAAGGTGAGATAGTCTCTCCACCAATTAGAGGAGAGGATTGAAAACCCATTCACCCCACCTCTTTCCATGTACCCAATGAAAAGGTGAAGACACGAGGTGAGCCTCCAAAAGGGCAAAGATAGAGAGCCCTACTAACCCAATCAACTATGAGGGTGCCATCCAAGTTCCAATTGTAAAAGGCTGGAAAACTAAAAAGGGCAACCGACAGAAACGTTCCTTTGGGGGGGGGGGGGGGGGGGGGGGGTTTTGTGGGGTGGGATGGGGTGGTAATTAATGGCAGCAATTAATGCACTTCCATGAATTGCCTGAAAAAGCACGTCACAGCGGAGCCCCATTTCCACGCCACGCCACTTCCTTTATGGTTGCGCTGCCGCGCTGCCTCCCTCCCAAAAGGAAAAAATAGTACTATTTTTTTTAATAACTTTTAAGCCCTTTTCCACGTGTCAGAATCCTATTCGCTGCCATGGAGCTTCGCTGTTTTGCTTCTCGGCGATTTCAGCCAATCCCAATCCTTAACGGAAGCGTTTCCTCGTCTCTTCATCGTACGCTACGTTTGAGATCCTGATGGCCGTTGGATCTCGTCATTCACCTCAGATTCTGCCACGTTGCGGTATTCTGACGATGAAAAATACTCCACGTGGAGATCCAGCCACGCGGCAGTAATCCAAGTGATGAGGTGTGAGGTACTAATTCCCGGCGAAATCTCGTTCTTTGTTCTTGCTTTTCTTTTACTTCTTGTTGATGGACGTTCCTTGCTTTTCTTGATGGCGATGATCGGACGATCTTTGATGCTGTTGATCCATTTCTGTTTCTTTTTTTCTGATTCTGTCAGACTTCTTCGTCGCTTCGTGTTTGGAATGAAAAATATGATCTGATTTCATTGTTCTTTAGTAGCTTTGAGTGCTCCAAAGAGGAGCTGCTAATGATGCTGCTTCATTTCAGCAAACGAAAATCGGAGATGCATGAGGAGTCAGGACGATTCTTGTGTTCTTTTTCGTGGCTTCGTGTTTTTGGAATGAAAAATTTAAACTGATGTCATTGTTCTTTTGTAGCTTTGAGTGCTCCAAAGAGGAGCCGCTAATGATGCTGCTTCATTTCAGCAAACGAAAATCGGAGATGCATGAGGAGTCAGGACGAACGATTCTTGTGTTTTTTTTGTTTGCAAAGTGTTCTGATTATGAGTAATTGTTTTCATGTTTTTTGGATAATTTTCAATCAACACAGATATAGATATCTGTAATTGTTCATTATCTTGCGATCCGTAACTATAATAACGTCCCTCTCAAGTTCTGGCCGGTTCTTTTAATATGTCTTCCGGATGCTTTATGTTTTGCTTATCTCTTCTTTTCATATAGAGATGATTGCATGCTAATTTGGATGCATGTATGGAAGCGAAAAGGATTAACGGCATTGGATTGTACTTGATTTTATGTATATTGCTGGATGAAACTCATCTTGGATACTTGTCTTACAGAATTTTAGATTTGTAACTTCTGAGTGGATTTTATTTGGATCTTCATGGAATCTTCGATGAAACCATTTTCTGAAGTTGCTCAGTCCGAAACTCTCTCTATGTAGTCAGCAATCGTGTTTTGTCGATGTTAAAACGAGACAACAATCGCGGAGAGGTTTACCTGCACGAAAGTTCATGTATCCGTGGCGATCTTTGCTGTTCTACATTTCTTGTATGGCTGCTTCACTCGTATTATCCGCCGGCCATTCGCAACATCAAAATAGCCCCGTGGTACGTGAGTTCTCCTCTTCTTCTGTACGATGTTAACTTCTCGTTGCAAGAATGCGAGGCATGACATCTTACAAGTTCCTGAAAGAATGTGGAGACTATTAGATACGCCACCTGGTTGCTCTCTACACAGACGGCAATAAATTGATCAGCTTCATATGTAATAAGAAGTTCTTTTCTCCTTAAACTAATTTTGGACAGTTTTTATAAGAATCTGCGCTTCCTCTCAATAATCTTGCCTTTCCATTTTGACTTATGTTCATTTGTCGAAATGGATCTCCTTCTGTGCCTCTGAATAGAAGTCGGTGAAACTTTCAGAGATGAGAGAATTGCTCTTGGAAATTTTGCCGAAGCATGTGTTTTTTGGGAAATATGAGGTCCTCCCGAGTTACTCAGTTTGATCTCACACGCAGAAATGCTATAGCGAGCCTTTTGCCATGTCCTTAGCCTCTGATTATAAGAATGAAGTTCCTATAGACACAAAATAATTTTATCCAGCAGCATCTAACAGCTTACTTATCTTATTTAGAGTTGGCATTCATCATGTCAATAAGCGTACTGGAGAAAGCCCCTTGTCCTTTCCTCGAGGCTTGGAGTTCGACTCGAATCAACCCCACAATGAGGACATGCAAGACAAAAAGACACTGATTCATTGGTGGTGCTTATTTATGTAAAAATAGCTGTGTACGTATTATGAGGCGAGGAATGAGTATAACTAGAGGTATATAGCTCTCGCTTAGGAAGACCGTAGGGACAATCTGCTTGAAGAGCCTTACGTCGACTTCGATCTGCATCGCTTGGTAGGAAACCCGAGGAGCAGAAAGATATTGCCCGAAGAGGGCTATCTGAACGTTCTATTCACGACCAGTCACAATTATGGGGCTCAATAACAACTACAGAATTTTGTTGTTGATCTCTTGTGTAAGGTGGTCGCAGTGCGACTGTATCCAATAAGGAAGGAAAATTTGGGATTTTGTCTTTGCACTGCATTCAGGTCTAGAATAAGGAATAAGGTAACTCACGGAGTCACGGATCTATTATTGAAACCAGGGCCTTCACCTGCGATGAAGGCTAGGATGAATTTGTGCCTGATTGAGAGAGCAATGCTGACCTTGAGTCTGAACAGGTATATTATGTATTCTCTAGGAATTTGTACGCGTTTCAGAAGTGTCGTTTTCTTATATTTGTAGACTTTGAGAGAAGTCAGTGGAGATGAAGCTGCTCGTTTAGCAGAAGAATACCTTTAGGACTCATTTAGCAGTCAAGTTGATCCATGGAGGATACAAAGTATGCCAAGTCGTTTACCAATAAGTTGGCCATCAGATTGAAAGCATATGTGCTTTAGAAAATATAAAGAACGCACCCGGCAGGACATCGAATTTTTTTGTGAAAAACCTAATGCCCAAATGTAAAGTGCACGCATCAATAGCATTTCGGCCAGACTCAATTTTCTTTTGTAACAGAGAATTTTGTTTTGGGCATGAAACTGTTCAGTTGCAAAGATATTGCTGTTGACAAACATAAATTTTTATCATTGCCTATAGGATGCTTCAACTTTGACCACGGCAAAATGAGTACATATCTATAATCAGAAGCAACCACTGCAAGAGCTTTATTCATTGGTTTTGCCAAAGACTCAAAACAAAATATTGTTGCAATTGTGAATAATCAAAAAGTGATGCAACACCATTCTAGGAACCTTTAGCCCTTGCACATCATCTATATATTGCGATGATTGGCATTGTGGACATTTGGAGTTCAATTCGTTTTTTGATATGGGAGGGACACACAACATAAATAAACTTTAAATGTCTAGGGATTTTGTTCATAAGGTGCCATTCACAAGTTCTGGCCATTTCACTTGTTTGTTAGTGACCTTTCACTTGGGACATTCAAGTTTCGCATTCTGTGCCTAACGTCAATCTGGTTACCTTAGTCAAATTCGTGGAATCCATCTAGCATTGGTTTCTTAGTTTGTAAGTACAGGAAGAACACCCCTGCAAAGTTCCTGACAAGAAAGGCTGGTGCTGGTTGCAGCCTTAGGGTTAAGCTGTAGCAAGAGCAAGCCTTGCAAGGCCTTCTGGATTATGCCAAAACCAAAACCTTGCAAGGCCTTCTGGATTATGCGTTGCAGTATATCTAAGTATGCCAACGCATGTATGGGAATTGTGATGGAGAACCAATGTTTAACAAGAGCTTGTCGCTGCAGGGATTTTACAGATTGGCTGAGGATCAACTAAGACAGCTAAGAAGTCCATTTCAAGGCTATGAACGTGACGAACAAGACTTTGTGGAATTTGAAGAAAGCAGGCTTCAGGACTACCATGCTGTAGATCCTCGACCAAGATTGTCCTCGCCATTAAGGCCAGGCCCAATAGAGAATTTTAGACGACCTCCTGTGAATTCACAGAGACCTAACACACCTCCGCCGCAGCAATCTGAAATGCCCCCAACAAACCTTCCCCACGAGTCTGCATCAACTCCAGCTCCAAGTTAGCCACCGATGCAACCTTAATCTCGCCCTCATATTTATTTCTTTGCTCATGAAACAACTGGATGCTACGAGTCACAGGTGCAACCTTTTGCTATGCGAGTTGCACCTAGCAGTCGCCATCATTTGAGGATCCATTTTTTTCTCAATGAATTCACATATTGTGTTCAAGGTGCTGCATTCTTTTTAGTTTGTGTTAGACTTGATCCTTATCGACTCAGCGGATTTTGGCTTAGATAAGGTTAGGGGGACATCACAATTCCATGTGTATCATGTAATGCATTGCCAGTTGGATTGAATCTGTATCAATGAACCAGTACTTGTTCCATAAACAGTCTACTTTTGATTGAAGTGAGACTGTGAATCAAATGCAAGATAAACAGGTACACACATTAAAGGTATTGCAGCATAGAAGACATTGAGTAGCATGCCCTGTTACATTGAGAGATTATTAAAGTGATCTAGTCCATGCCACAAACTAGGCCTTTCTCCTTCAACTTGTTATGTCATAGAAGAAGGCATATTTTTTTATCAAAATCAAAAGTTTCCTCGCCTGATGGTTTTTGAGGATTATTGTTAAGAGAATTATTAGCATTGCAAAAGCAAGTGTTTTTAAATTCTTTGTGATAGTTTTAGATTAAGATGATTGATTATTATGATTTGTATGTGTTTCATTTCACATTACCTCGAACATTTTCCAAATGAAATTTACCAAGGTTGCCAAAAAATAAACTGATGTTTAAGAATGATTTTAAATTCTAGGTTTTTAAACGTGTTGTCGTTTCTAATCAAGAGCCAATGTTGAAATTTGACATGCGTCTCTTTTGTTGTAGTGGAGTTGGAGTTGTGCTCATGCCTGGACATCCTCGAATTTCAGTTTCTCCTTTGTTGACATTTAGAGCTTGCTCCTTGGCCTGTTGACATGTAGAGCATGTTTTTCCTTGGCATGGCATTTGTGATGTAAACTATACTTGGGGTGTTTTCACACACAGGACTCAACTCCATTTCAAATCCTCTCATGAGTAAATCCCACAGAGTAGTAGTAGTTTTCACATAGGAGGGAACTTCAAGTAGCCTCAAATAAAATCTGGACAATGTAGAAAGGTATCTTATGGGATTAGGCATTGTAGTCCCACCACTTATTGGGGAGTAAGTGAACATACTTGGGAACCTCCCCCAAACATGGGCACTTACCTACTGTAAGCATTATTTTTGCCACCTAGGGATAAGTAGCAACTTGTGTGAATGGTGAGGGCCACTTAAAGTGGCCTCAACCAATGGGAAGATAGTATTGGGGTCCACTGCCACTTACCCCCTCCTATGTGAAACCACCCTTAATAGTTGAGTTGGAATCGTGTTCATCATGCTTACACATGTTCGAATCTCAGTTGCTACTTTGTCAATGCTTGGAGCTTGCTCCTTGTTGGAATATTCTTTATTGTGATGTAGAGTATGCATATTGTAAATATCAAAGCTAATTGATAGGAAAAAAAATGGCATGTTGACATGCATGCCAAAGCCCTTTTTAATATATTTGATTAGCTAGTAAAGACTTTGGATTTAACACTTTGCTATAAGGAATTGGATGACATCATTGCAGCTCAAAACATTTGCAATGTTTTGATTGGCAAGTAATATATACATACATACATACATACACGTATGTGTGTGTGTGTGTGTGTGTCAATGATGCAGCCCACATTATAGAACTGGATTTGGAACGTGTTCCAGATCACGATCCGGGATTAGGAACGCAATCTTGTTTTGTTTTTGGTATCAGAGTAAAGGTGTTTTCAAGAGCAATTTAGTTTTGGGTCATTTAGTGATTCTTTATTGAACATCTTTATTTATGTATAATGTCAAATGAAATCACATGGAACCGTATTGAATGACAACAATTATGAAGCATAAGCACCCATCTCAAAGCTTGTGACAAATAACGTGAATAAATTCAACTTGCACAAGAAAATATGAAACCTGAAAGCAAGCTTGTAACCTTCATTGTTTTCACTCCAACATCTTTTTGGTTTGTAGTGTATTTCTATCTACAATTGACCATATCAATATAGCTCTAGACTTTATGCAATGCTAATTTTGCCTCTTTCTAATTTATTCATACATTTTTCTTCTGATGTGTGCATCGATGATTTTCAAGTTCATTTAATGCTAACTAAACTATTTTTTTTTTAGCCAAAAGTCTTTTTTCCAATTTTTATTTGGTTGGTGATTCGATTCTTGGATGGTTGACATTTTGGAGCACATGTTCTAGAACGTTTTTGCAGTAGATCATGCAATATTGCAATGCACATGCGCACTCACACGCATGCACACACACCCACACACACACACATTGTAAGACTATTGCATGATGTCAAGGACAATAGATTGAATTGGGTAGTAGGGGGCCCAATGGTACAAGCTGAAGCCCCGTTCGAGATGTCAATGGCATCTTGGAGCCTTGTGTTGCTTGTTTAGACTTGCTTGATTATTTGATATATCTATATGTAAATAATATGCTCATCATTAGCAAATGAGCGTTAAAAATAACAAACGAAAACATAGAAATGAGGTCAAGCCAATAAAAAATGCAAGACACCTCAAAGTGAAGTATGAGACTTGTGTAGGGAATACTTGTTGAGATTGGATACAAACATCTCAAGAACTGTCTTTTTGGAGTCAAAATCACAATTTTTTTTGAAGAATTGATGTAGCCTCACGCAATTTAACACGTTCCATTCTATTACTAGTAAATGTATATAGTATTTTCCTATGTAAGATATCACAAAATAATTTTCTTTTAATTTAATGTGACTTGCAATTGTTGATTTTGCTACTTTTTGGTAAGATTTGCTAAAAATGTTCTAACATGGTTGGATATGAAGTTGAATACACACTTATGGAACAACTTGAAATCAAATCAATGTTTAAAATTAGCTTGCTAATTATCTTACGACCATAATGTAACCTTAAACGCTTGCATTTGTTAAAATAATGTAATGCCATCTTTTGATGTTACTCGATATATTGATTTTGAATCAAACTTAAAGAAGGGTTTAAATGTTTTTTAGTGACATAAAACATGGTTGGTTGCAAAGGGTTTTCTCAAATTGAGAAATTAGATTATGGATAACATTTTCACTAGTTGCAAAGATGCCTTCTATTTGTATTTGCATTGCTCTTTCTACGCAATTTGAATGGAATATTTATCATATGGATGTCACTCGTGCTATCAAAGAGAAGGATATTTATTTTGAACAACTACATCGTTAGTTGTTAAAAGCATAACTTACCACGTGTGTAAACTTAAAATTGCATGCTATGGACTTAAATAGGTACTAAGAGCATGGAATAGAAGAATAGAAGAATTTTTTTTCAAAAGGTTTAATAAGGAAGTACATATACTATGTTGCATCTTCAACGTCAAGGCAAAAATATTATTTGCATTTTTTTCTATGTTGATGATCTTTTTATTACATCATCAAATATGGTACTAATGGATGAAACAATACATTCTTTCACAAGAATTAGCAATGAAAGATTTAGGTTCACCACAATATATATTGTCTAGGTTTGGAATTTTGGATAAGCAACATCACTACAATTATCATTTTGGCAAATTAGTACGACTTGACTATTCAAAGAGTCAATGTGTAGAGGATTAGCAACACCTTTGAAAGGAAATCATAAAATCTCAAGGTGGGATGGTAATGAATCCAATGTTACTATTTCTATTTGACAAATATTAGGCTTGATATATTTTTTTGTAGGGGGGCTATTTAAGTTAAGGTATAACAAAACCAATAAAATTGCACTATAATGCATGCAAAAGAATTTTTGGTTATTTTGAGGAGACTTTGGATTTGGGCTTGTGTTTTAAGAAATTAAAGATGATTGTTTGTGGTGCGTTTCTTGATAACGATTGGGTAGGTAATATTAATGGTAGGCATTTATTTGTAGGATACATTTTGTTCATCGGTAATTGTGCTTTGGCTAAGGTCAAAAAAATTGTTGTGGCTTTATCTTCAACAAAGACAATATATCGGACATTTTGCAATGCTATATGTTAGGCCTTTTGATTTTAAAGACATTTGAGAAGTAAGCTATCATGATGATTTTCTAGCATGTCTGTCATGTGCTGCATGTAATTAGTCCATGAGCTTACTAATGAATTGCCAAATATAGCCATGGAGCTAAATTAGACTAGAATTAGTCATTAGGGTTGTTAATAAAGAGGCTCGAACAACCTCGCTATGTTTGTGAATAGCGGACTTGCAATAATGGTTGTAAGGCCCAAAAAATAAGGTCCCAAACTTAGAGTAGAGGCACAAATGACCACTATAAATAGCTGAGGTCGTGCTGAATTTGGAGGCCTTTTTTGTTTTTGAAATTTGGTTTTTAAGAGATCTTGGAGCTTCTCTTTGAGAGCTTTCTTGATGGGAATGGTGGTTCATGTGCCTACAATCGCATGAGAGCTTAGATCATGCTCTAGCAATAGGCCCTATCTTATGAATGATCATTTATGATAAATAAAGAATCCTCACTTTGGTGAAGGCTTGCTATCTTTGTCTATCTTCTTGATTTTTGACTAGTTTTCTTGATTTCTTGTATTTCCATTGTAATTTGATGTTCATAAGAATGTGAGTTTGAGCATAAGAATGTGTATATTACAGATCATTTTACATTGAAATCACTCTTTTTATTCATTTTGCAATGATTTAAACATTTTTTTAGATATGAGCATATCTGTGTATAACAAAGCTTCTCGTGGTCTTTCATATTGCCTTGTTATTTACAAATTCAATCAAAATTGAGAACTGACAATCAAAATTCACAATTTAATAATTGTCGTTCACAATAGTAGTCACAAATTTCACAATGTAAAACTCAAAAATTGAAGCTAGATATTCACGTGATGTTTTCACATAATCATGGTTCAAAACTTAGGTCAATATTAGTACTCAGATAAGTAGCTACAAATTTACATAATCTAGTAGTAAAGATCACAATTTTGTATTCATGACTCAGTATTTGCTATTTCATGGTTAATTTTCACAAAAGTAAAAACACTTTTCACAATTAGATACTCACAACAATGATATTCACAAAAGTAGTCACACAATTCATAATGCATTATTCACAAAATCACGCAATATTGACAAAAATGATCACGAAACGCATGATTGTGAAATTTTAAAAATCATAAGTCTAATAACGTCCTTACTTTTCATTTTTAACATCACTTTAATAGTTTTACCAATGTTTGAACATTGTTGTATAAACATCATTGTCCAACATTGGATGTTATCAAAGTTAACATCACCAAATGAAATAAAATCGTTGCTAAAAGTGTTGCAACTCAGACACAATATCATCGTCTCTACCAACCATTTTTCCATCACTATAAAGAAGTAACAACGATGCAATGCCCAAGCACATGATAGAAAAACAACGTTACTATTTTTTAAGACCTTATAAAACGTCATCAAACAATGTTACGATTTTTTCTTCATTAATGGAATGGTCAAGTGCAAACCAATGTACATCATTGGGAAACCATTGCTAGTATAGTAACATTTTTAGAACATCACTAAACAATTATTAAAACATATTGTGGTGACTCTTGTGGATGTCCTTTTGTGATGGTTGGTCAATATGTCAGTCAATCAACATTAATTCTAATTGAGCCTTTGTTAACAATAGAGTTGTTTTCATCACAATTTTTTGTGCGTGCGCACAAAAGTGCATAAATAAATTATCTTCCTCTTTTTTCATGCATGACTACGCCTATCAATTTCGAACAAAACAATAGTGATAGAAATCGCATTCGATCTTATAGTAACTAACTTCGAAATCATTAGTACCACAATGATTACGTAGCCAAACATTAATCATCGAAACATCAAACAAATAATTTGTCGAGAAACACTAGACAAATAATTAGTCGCGAAGAACTACAGAAACGCATACATTCTGAGACGAAGCTAAACGCAATAAGAGATAATTCCCCATTGCTTCTCGAACAAAGCTTTATTGAGTGGCTTCGTAAAGATATCAGCTGCCATTTCCTCTGTGGGTATGAAGATTGTCTTCAGTATCTTCTTCTCGACTAAGTCCCGAATCACATGATATTTGATAGCTATGTGCTTCATTTTTTAGTGAAATACAGGATCTTGCGCTTAATTCAGACTTACATTTTAGCTGCTCAAAAATAGCTTAGGCACACCATGTGCTATCTTTTCCATTTTTGGTACTCTCCTCTACTACTTTGTCCTCATCATCATTAGATTCATTGGAAGGTGCCGGCAACTATGTAGTTTGGAAATTCAAACTGAAGAACAGTTTGATGGAAAAGGATTTGAAGATCTTCAAGAATAATGAAATAAGTGTTGCCCATTCAAAGTTTCATCAACATGGTGAGACTATGATTATGGCAATCAAGGCATTGTCTCATTTTCTTGGAGGACATAATTTTAATAAGGTGCATAAAATAATTTTTGTAAAGAAAACCATTGCGGTTAAAATTTTAGGATATGGACCAGTGAATATCTGAGTAAGCATGAAGCCTAACCCTAGCTTTGTCTATATGAGGGCATGTGACTCCATTTTGTAAATATTTTTGGTCATTTGTAAGGAGAGAGAGAGAGAGAGAGAGAGAGAGAGAGAGAGAGAGAGAGAGAGAGAGAGAGAGAGAGAGAGAGAGTTTTTTTTTCTCTTCCTACTTCCATTGTCTAAGGCCCTCTTATTTTCCTTGCAAGTGATTATTTTATGGATGTTGAATGCTTGTTTTGTTGTCCTTAATCATGCTATCATATTCAAGCTTAATTATTAGCACAAATATTTTTCACTCTTTGTTCATGAAACTAAATCCATAAGATTCATATTGAAATAAAATAAGTATTAGATCCAATTTACATGATAAGAAGATATCATTAAAATCCATAGGTAGGATTTTAATACATTGTTCACCTCGCTTGGGAAGATCAATTTCACATTAGAGGAAAAAACGTACGCCAAAAGGGCCTTCTAATAAATGCCACATAGGAGAGAGAAAATCTTCAATTTTTAAAACTCCAATTGGATTTCTGGTTTGCCCGTGCAGCTATGGTAATGTAATACCCTATTATATGCATATATTTCTTGAATTATTGTTATGTGATGCAAAATTCCAATCAACCTACTCAATTGATGAAGATAAGCGCCGAATATGAAGAAGTATCTAATCCACACGACAATGACAAGTTAAGCAACGATATATCAAAGGAAAGTATATCCAAATAAATGAATCTAAAGGAAATGTCACTATCTGAAGGGTAGTTATGAAATGACATAATCCTTAAGAAGAAGGTCAGCCCTAAGAGAAGAATATTCTCGATGATTCAGATGATTCGCACCTCATGCAAGCGTTGCAACCTTCCACGTGCTTGCTTCTCTTTGGAGCAAAGTTGCATGACAAGGATGCCACCTAGGATTTGAACACTTGTATTCCTATTGGATAGAATTAGTTAGTTAAATTAAATAAGAAGCAACATATCGGTTGCTAAAGAGTTGCACACTTTTGCACTCGCTCTCTATATGACTCCACACACGCTTCAATGTAATTACCAAGTTTTTCAGGGGAATTGAGAGAGAGTTGAGTCTTCAAGTTTTTCCTGCTCTTCGCTTTCATAAGCCATCTACTTGCTGAGTGCTTCTGTTTCTAACAGTTGGTAAGTCTCAACTGGTCAGATGCACCTTTGTTTGATAACTCTGGTCAAACAATTCTTTTGCTGTGATACTGTTGTAAGAGTACAACCGTAAATTCATTGTTAAAGATTGTCTTAAAAGTCATTGGTTGTTTGATTGCATGTGTAATTGAACTAATCAATTGTTTAGAACTTAACTGTAATAATGACGTTCGGAATCACTATTTCATTTGCACTGACAAAAATTCGTACTTACACATCCTAAAGTATATTATGTGTTGTTGTGGGTCGATACTCTGAATCTTGCTTATGGATACTGGTGCAATCTAGAATTGTGGTCGATCATTTTGGCTGAATGAGCGATGATTAGTTGTTGAGGACAGATTGTCAGATCACATCTAGTTTGTGTTGAGACGTTTGCAAGCTTCTCTATGTCGGTCTTACTGATGCAACAAAGTTATATTTGTTTGACAAACTTAATTAGGTGCACAAAATGATAAATCGTTCTGGCTGATAAGTCAAATGCTCTAATAAAAAATGAAATATGTTTATGGATGTACGCGCAATTGGCGAGGGCTGGCCACATAACTCCTAATAGATTCTGGAGTTTTCTCAAAAATGGTAACTCTCCAAGCTGGCTGCTCTCCCAATGCAGGTATTTTATCCAATTCCTTGTCGACCTCTATTTCAGAGTAACATGCAATCCCAATAACAATCAAATCCAACAATTAGCAAAATCCAAAGAAAGCATGAGAGATGGAGGAAAAGTGATAGAGAGCAAGGACATTCATAAATCAATTTCACAAGAGAACCAATCTGCTTTATTGAAATGAAGAAATGAAACATCTGTAAGAACTCGAGTTGGTCCCTTCTTATAGTAGAGAGGAGGACCCTAGCCTCTGAATCCTATTGGTCCATTTCTGCCTCCCTAGATATTCAAATTTAAAAAAGAGTGGGAACCATCCAAATTGGAGGGAAACCCAACTTTACTCACTAACTTGACATTTAGGCCCTACGACATTAATAGTCCCGCAAAAAGGCCTAAAGTCCTTTTATTGACTTTCTAATTAATCAAATCTCTATGTGATCATCGGGTTGGACTTACACACGCAGGGTGCCAAATCCCTCTCACTTATTAACTAGGGTTAGACTTGCCTTGGGATCCGCAAACCCTCCAACACTTGTCGAAAAAATGCAAGATTTGAAAGTCTAGATATCCGAAGTATCGGAAAAGTGGCAGAAATGCATATTGGCCTAAATTGCCAATTAACCAAATCAAACTAGTTGATAATTTCTCACACTCCCTCTTCAACTAGCTTTAGCATAGATTTTGAAAATACACCAAGTGATGTTCTATGCTTTGTAAACAAGTATTTCCAATTGCTTTGGTGAAGATATCAACCACACATTCTTTTGAAGAGACATGTTGAAGCTCCACCTCCTTTGCCATGACTTGTTCCGTCACAAAATGATATGCCACTTCAATATGCGTGCTCCTTACATGAAAGATATGATTTCTTGCCAATCTTTGGGCCAAAAGGTTGTCGCAAAAGATGATTGGACTCTCTGAAAAATCCAGCAAGTGAAGTTCTCTCACCATTCTTTTGATCCATAGCATCTCCTGTGTGCATGATGTAAGTGCTTTGTACTCGACCTCACTAGTTGACAATGAGATTGTAGCATCTTTGGCATTAGATGAAGATCTTGTTGATGATCATATTATTGATGTCACTAGTCACTACACACCTCATGATGTGGAGGTTATGAATCTTTCCATTTCTCATGTCACTCACTCCACCACACCTCACATAGATCTTTCCATGGATTCTATTCATCCTACAATATCACCACACATAGATTTTATTCATTCCACGTCAACTCACATGGATTATTTTCATCTCACAAGACCTCACACAAATTCTTCTATGGATTCTAATTATTCCACAATGTCACCAAACATAGATTCTATTTATCTCATGACATCTCACATCGATTCTATCCATCCCACGACACCTCACATCGATTCTATCCATCCCACATCACCTCACATACCTTGTGTAGATTATCGTCCTCTTCCTATATCATCTAGATCTACTCCATTAAAAAAAAGAACACGACTTGGATGCATTTTGACAAGATTTGAAAATGAACAACCAAACTTACGTATTGTTGACTTATCCAAGAATGTTTTAAATTCATTGACTGAGTCTCCTCTTCCTCCCTACCTAGAAGCATTGGTTAGGCCCTTTGATAGAAAGAAATATTCATGTTGGCCTGATAGAGTACCACTACCATTATGTGGAACATCATTTTCATATTGGGGTCATATGTACATGATCAAGCCAAGTGAGCACTTTCCTAACGCGAGGTCGGTTTTATTTTCTTTGACTGGCATTGATGTCGCTTTGAATAGTGTTGTCACATTATTGCCTTATGCAGGACCTCAATACAATTGGGGTGGGTGATTGGCATGCTCTGTGTCGTCACTAATGAAGAATGCAGGGTTTGGCCACTTCGTTGCTTATATTGAACCTCCAAGCAAAATATAAATGGAGTGATACAAGTGTTACATCCTTATTTGGGTAAATATGATTGAGATTTTTTTTAAAGATTTTAGTAGATGTGTTGTTCAAGTCAAAAGTTTTAGTTGGCTAGACGATTTTATTTTATATTATGAAAATTCATTTGATTATGTACATGTTATTGTGCAAACTACTCCCAGAAGGAAACACTATGTTAGAGACAAGAGGTGAGGCATGAAAAATGTTGAGTGCAATGGGAATGGACTATACATTGTATCATGCTTGTCCAAAAGATTGCATCTTATAAAGTAGGCCTTTGTGGTATTCAATCGTTTTGCCTATTTGGAATGCGAAATCTGCACACACACACACACACACATAATTTTAAAATCAAAAGTCCTATAAATATATTTGTTATGTCAATTAGCTTTTGTGTGGGAAGCCATGGATACACCTCATTGGAATACTCATCAAGTTAAGCAATAGATTTAGTCTCAATTTTGGTCATTACGACCATAAGAAAACCACAATAAGTAAAAAAGAAGTTGTTCATGTTGTTTAAGCTAGATAAAGATACATCGCATTCTTTAGGCGAGCTTTGGTACTACAAGCAAAAATAGATCTTTCAAAATGAAAATCCTCATAAATTTGCGATCTTCATTTCAGATGTTAGTTATTTCAGAATCTTAAATGGACTAATTCTAAAACCTTGTTATAGTTGAATATTATCTAGCTTTTTCGTTTTTCAAATCTTTCATCACAACTTTGATTTTTATCTTGCCATTTTCCACTTCGTTTTTGCAATTGGCTCTATGTACTTTGCTATCATGTTGTTTGTGGGATAAAATCTACACCAAACCATGAAAATTTTGCACAAATGTAAGAATCAAGAAAACTAGGCAAAGATGGATGTAGCAAAAATTTACCAAAATAGGCAAAGTAAGGTATCATTATTCATCATTCACAAGATAGGGCTTGTTTCTAGAGCATGATCAAAGCTCTCATGTGAATTTAGGCACATGAATGACAAATACCTTCAAGAAAGCTTTCAAAGAAAAGCTTCAAGAACACTTAGAATTAAAAAAAATAGACAAATAAACAATAGCCTCTTAATTTAGCACAATCTCATCTATTTATAGTGGTCATTTGTGCCTCTACTATAAGTTTGGGACCTTATTTAGCTAAATTGGGCCTTACAACCATTATTAAAATTCCATTATTTCAAACCACTTTATTAACAATCCTATTTATTAAATCTAGTATAGATTAGCTCCATGGCTATATTTAGCATTGCATTTAGTAGGCTCATGGGCTAATAACATGTAGCACATGATAGTATGGCTAGTTAATTTTTTGCTACATATCAATTGGTTCAATATTGACACACCATTGAAGTAGACGAGTTAGTAGTATGCCATTTTGCTTACATGCAGATGGAGCATCGATGTTGGTTGGGCAAGTACATGGGTGAAAATTGCAAATGAGTGGGTTGCTATAGCTATCTACAGTAAGAGATGTCACATCAAAAATTAATTTTGTAGTCCATGGAGCTAAATATGTTCCTTTTTTAATGCATAAGCTAAAATGGATCGAATACGCATTCAACAACTTGCCTTCGATGTCTACAATTTGGACTATGGTTGAAAGATTTATTTTGAAAAATAGGAATTTCTCTTGATCGGTGGTGATTATAGGACACTTCAAAAAGAAGATTAGTCAATTTCAGTACCTAGTGGTAGGCCAAACACACATCAAATTTGAAATATAACAAGGGTATCCAAAACAATATGCTTTTTTTGATGTATCATATTGGTGCCAGCCGCTCTGATCTAATGGCCTAAAAGTGTGTAATTTTAACCTATTATGGAATGGGCTGACAAATAGGCTACTACAAAATCTATCAAAATTTTGCTCTAGAATTCAGTTGTATGCGGGTAGCAGAGCAAGGCATAAATAAGACATCTGAATGACCAGACGTTGATGCCATCACATTGAATCTATGAATATGTGCAGGTAATCGCTTTTCTAGAGACTTGCATGTTCCATATTGGGGCATCAGGACAAGGACAACAAGTTGGAGGAAACAAATGCTAGAGTTATGATTTGAAACGTTTTTCTACAAACAGTGAGTATTTATGTGCTTCCTCTTTCTTGTCCCTCTCATTCATAATTTTCTTCTCGGGCAGCTTAAACTTGAGGCTACCTTAAGCAATGAAGCAAACAAATTATACTATACTACCTTTCAATGAATATGAATTGGATGCTCTCTGCAGGTTTTAAGTAAGTAATCGATTCCCAATCAGTTCATCCTCACTTAAAGGTATTTCTGAACTTGAATATCTGCTTTTTGAATTGCTTATTCGGAAGCCTTCTATAAGTATTTCCTTTTGTATGGACTTGTTTATGTAAGGGTAACACTGAGCTTTGCAACTTCCATTGAGGCGGCAAGAAAGTTTTTGGCATGTCTTCTACGTATGATGATCTTTATCAACGTTTTGCTCTTGTACATGCATGATCTTTCGCAACTTCTCAGTTTTTACGCCGCAATATTGCATTTCTCTTTACTTACTACTTTGAACTTATCAATGACCATCCGTTTCGTGTCTTTAGCCCTATCATTCACTCTTGGACCATCCATTTTTCTCCATATTTGTTCTAAGTTGTCTTTGTGGCACCTATGCTAAAGTTCAACGTCCCTAGATCTAACGTTTTCATATTTCACTTGCCGATCATTTTAAGCTTGACTTTGGGTTCTCTTTCAAGTTTTCATGAAAACCTCCAATTACTCTTCTTCCACATTTTTCAGTTTTGCACTTTACTTAATTTTCAAAGTTTCTCTTTATGTGTATTATGAAAGGAGCTAGACATATGACATTCTACTCGGTGAGAAATTGGGGGCTAAGGTTGTATAACTCCTTTGGGCATGACCGTCACATCTTGGAGGCATGCAACAGTTTCAGCCTGGCGTGCCCCCAACCACACGTTTTTATTATTTTTGAGAATTTGTGGTTGCCACATGCCAAAAACATAATCCCATAAGCAAGCAACACTCGTGCTGAGTGTTTGATATAGGCGAAAACTAGAAACCCTCTTTTGTACATGTTGGTGCCGGAGAAAATGGCGTCATCGATACTCGTGTGCGGCGCTAGTGCCCGTGGATGTGCGAGAAAATGGTCCATGCTCACAAAAATGTTATCGGTGCTCACGAGAGAATTAAATTCACGATGCCCCACATTGGTGCCCACAAAAATGGCATCGACGGTGCACGATTCTATTGTGTCGGGCCCATCCTTACAAGCCCTAAAGCATGCCTCTAAGGCCCAAGGGGGGGGTTTGGCCCCTTGGCCCCTTCATAAAAATGCATGGAGGCTCCATGGGGCCTTTTTTCTCATTGGGGAGGGTTTCTCGATCGATCGATCATCCATCATTCTATGACAGAAAAGAGAAAGAGAAGAAGAGAAAGAGGAAAGGAAAGGCAAAGGAGAGATGAGGGGGGTAGTGGAGCGTCGTGCCCTAACAGCGATGCTCGTTCGAGCTCGCATATCTTCCCTTCCTCACCATCGCCAGAGCCATGCCTTCTCCAGCAGCAGCAGTAGCCCTGGAGGCATTGGCGGAGGCAGAGGCAGAGGCAGAGGCCGCGGAGCTCCACCAGCTCCACCTCCTAGTGGCATTGGCCATGGCACTGTCATTCGCGAAAGAACTGCTGCTGCTCCTGCTCCTTCTCCTCAGTTTGGTGGCCTAGGGCGAGGTGTGGGAGGCGTTAAAGCTGCGGCTGATCCAAGTAGGGTGGCGCCAAAAGCAAGTGAAGGATTCGAAGGTGTGAATAGCAAGAATGTGGATAGATTTGATTCTTATTATTCGCAGCAGCAGCAGCAGCAGCAATCTTATTCCAACAATTATGGTCGAAATGAGAGCAATGCCGCATTTGGAAGGCCTTCTGGTTTGGAAGATCCACCTTCGGCAAACAGAGGTTTTTCGGATGGACCTGAAGGTGAGTTTCTAGTCTATGGAAGACAGCATCAAAATCTGCGGAATCCTTCTGTTGATCCGCAGATATCTAATGAAGGATACTATGGTAGGCCGTATCAGAATGAACGAAGTGCATTTGTTGATCCAAGGACTACAAATGAAGGATATTATGGTAGGCAATATGAAAATGAACCTATTCGGTCTGTTGATCCGAGGATAGTAAACCAAAGGCAGTACGAGTATGAACGATATTCGTCTGCTGATCCAAGATTAGCAAATGAAGGATATTCTGAAAGGCAATATCAGAATGAACGATATCCGCCTGTTGATCCACGAATATCAAGCGAAGCGTATTATAGTAGGCAATATCAGAATGAACGATATCCGCCCGTTGATCCACGAACGTCAAGAGAAGAGTATTATAGTAGGCAGTATCAGAACGACCGATACTCATCCGCCGATCCACGCACAGCAAGCGAAGAATATCATAGAAGGCCGTATCAGAATGGACGATATCCTCTTGTTGATCCACGAATACCAAAGGAAGATTATTATGGAAGGCCTTATCAGAATGAACGATATCCCGCTGTTGATCCAAGAACAACAAACGAAGGGTATTATGGTAGGCAATATGAGAGCGGTCCGCCTCTACCTTTTGATGTAAGACAAGCAAATGAACGGTTTTACGATAGGGGATATCAGAGCGCATGGAATCCATCTGCTGATCCACGAAGAGCAAATGAAGGATATGCATCTTCTAGGCACGATAATCTCTCTTATGAACAGTCTGGATATATTCCAAGTCGCAGATTGGGAGGATCTGTACCCCCTGGCGTGGAAAGAGAACAAAATGTGAGGGTACCAGAGCCTTCCGGCCAATCGCCTGGGGTTTACAGGCAGCCGGGTTCTGTAGACGCAGTCCAGAGTCAATGGTATGGCAGAGACAGTGGACGCCCTGTTGGATCAACGGAGGCATTTAGAGAAGAAACTTTCAACAGAAGCGAGCAGGACTTTGCAATGCGTAGGCCCCCAATTGAACCAGCAGATCCAAGTCAGTACTACAATGCTGGCCCTCCCTACAGTCGTCGGGTAAATGAGGATTCAAAAAGCGCAGAGTATGCAAGAGATGAGACCATTAGAATGAGAGATATGAGAAGCAGATCTGAAGCAGGAAATTTGGGGCCAGCACCACCTCAATTTACCACTAGGGATCATTATCTTGCATCCGGGAGAGATGCACATGGCCTCCCAGACGAAAGAGCTTCTTTTGTGGGAATGGGAAGGGGACAGGGCCCCGTGGCTGGACCAGCAGGTTTGCACGCTAGGGTTTCTGGTCCAACATCACAAAACCTCTCTCAGCAAAGCTTCCCTCCACATCTTGGATCAGGACGAGGTCCAGCCGGGAGATTTCCACGGGAAGACGATATTGGCAACATGGCTCAGCCTGGCATGGGGCAAATGACTGGTAGGTTCAAAGATACGCAAGTGGATCCAAATTCTCATAATCCAAACTACTATGCTCAAACAGATAGACACCCTCCGTTCCAACCTTGCACTTACGATGCTGAACAACTGTATTCCTACAATACGTCTGAAGCAGAAGTTAGGCAAGGTGAAAATTCGGGTACAAGTGTCAGAATTTTGCCTACCCGGGAACGAGAGCAGGCGGCTGAACGCTATGACAGGCGATCAATACAAGAGGAGGCAAAACAGCGTGAGTGGTCTGGCAGAGCTATCTCGCCACAATCCGGATCTTCAGTGCGTGGTGCTAGAACAAGCGAATATCTGAAAGCCGAGGAATTCAGTCGCAAAGAGCGAGATCCTGGAAATATTCAAGCACCAAGGCATGCAGATGCACATCAAGCTCAAACTTTTGGCAGAGACAGCTCCTGGACAGAGGAAGGTTCACAACTTCCCGCTGATTCATCTGTAACTGCTGTAAAAGATAAAGCCCATGCCAGAGAGCAAGATAGGAGAGTCAGTCAAATTGGTAGTGAACCAGCAAAATATGTCTCTTCCAAACCCTCGGAGCGTTCATCCAGCTTTAAAAGTGCTGAAACAGGTGTTCAGGTGAAGGTTAGCAGTGAACCAGCACGTTATGTGTCGCCTATCTCTCAGCCATTGAAGCATTTACCCAGCATTAATAAAGATAGTGTACGTTTTGAGCCTAGCGTCAGTGCTGAAGGAGCAAGTGGTAACGTGGCTTCGACCACACTCAGCCTGAAACCATCCAAGCCTGGACCTGGGATACTGGAAGTTGGAGCCAATGACTCAGGGGCTATCCTTGATACGACTTCCAAATTGCCTTCTTCTCACTTTCATCCAAAACCAGCAGAATTCTTATATCCTGCTTCTACAACTAGCATGGAAAGAGCAGTAGTTGAGTCTGAGTTTCGTGTTGCAACCCAAAAGACGGAGTCAACTATTCTTCAATCTACCTCTGATCCAGAAGGCACAGACCCTGTACAAGATATTCACACACCTTTAGAAACTACAGGTCTGGCTGAACAAAGAAGTCCAGCTGAAACTGAATTTCGGTCTTCTGAGGCAGTAAAGCCAGATTTGTATCCACATCACTTAGAATTGCAAGGTCTCATTAGCAAACCTGGTTTTGGACGTGGTAAGCCAGTTGAGAAGGCTCGTTTCCAAGATCGATCAACTTGGAAGTTAGGAGACATGCCTTCGGATGTAGGTAAATCATCAGATACACATGTTGTCAACCTTTCTAGTCCGGATGGTGCTTTAGCTGGCATGGGCCGAGGGAAGCCACCCTCACCTGCTCAGCCAACTACTTCACAGCAAGAACCAAAGCAGCCACATCATCTGCAACTTAGCAGAGAAGAAGCAGCACAACGAGCTCTATCAATTCTGGAGGAAGGCATTGAGAAAACCCTAAGTGAGGAGCAACGCGAGAGGAGGAGAAAGAAGTTTAGCAGACCTGAATTCAGTGGGCAGTCCCTAAAGGCGCCGGCTGCAACATCTACTGAACATTTGCCCGTCTCTAAGAAATCCAAAGAGGGAAGGTTGCGACCAGAGCGCCAAAGAGAAAAAGCAGTCAGAACTGCCGAGGAAGAGGATGAATCTGTAGAGGAAGAGTTGACTCCTGAGCAGCAAGAAGTTATCAATGTGATCCACAACACCGAGGACATTATCAAAAGCTCTCTACACGGTCGCTTCTTGGTGAGGATTGCTTTTTTTCATATGTCATGCATCTTTCTTTTGATGAATCAAAATGTTTTGGTGGTCAGTATACTCCCTATTCCAGATTTTTTCTTATGGAGATTCTCTTGTCGTGTTAAAGTATCCAACCTATGTTATGCCATTTCACCAAGTCGACTGTTATTTTTAGCAAGGTCTTTTACTAAATCTTAAGGAGTTTGGAAATTTAGCTCATTGTATACCTTCAGATTCTATTCAAAATTGTAAAAAGGAGCACTCTTGCAATTTTTGACTTCTAGAGGATCACTAGAAGTAAAGGGTTACCGTCACATTGCTGTACCTCGAAGAAAGCAGCGTGGAAACTTTATGGAGAAGGGAATGTGTGTTGCTAAAACTTGAATTCTGACTGGAAATTTGCTTTGTAGCTTTGATTATAAATCTTCACCTTGATTGAACTAGTTGATCCATCTAGGAGAACTGACAAGCTTCTTTGCTGCTTCAGGTTGATTTTGAGCCAGAATATGCAATGGAGGAATTTGGTAGAAACCCTGATATTGAAGAAAAGCCCTTTCCATCTTTGGAAGAAACGTTGGAGCAGGCAAAACACCTACTCATGCCATTGGAGGGCCTTACTGAAGAGAAAGATTGGCAGGTATACTCACCACAAAATGTGAAGAGAAAAGTAGGTGTTCTAGCTTAGATTTTACCATTTCGGCTGATTGTATACTATTCTATCGATTTTCGCATCTTGTCGTCCATGGGAAGTGCAAGTCAAACATGATTTTGTTTGTAAAGAAAGTCCTCATTGTTTGATTTTTTTTTTGCTTGTTTTTTTCATTCTTAGATTGGAGCATTAGTCTGTCTGGTTATCCAGTATGTCTACTTATTTCTTAGATAGCATGCTTGATGGACTTGACTTTTGGGTTTTTGTGGATTAATTTTAGGTCACTTTCCAAGGGTCAGAAGATTTGTTGTATGAAGGCACAGAAGATTTGTTGTATGCAACTCTGGATACTGTCAATGTTCGAAGGGCACCTGCCCATGAGGGTTCATGTAGCTGATGATGTTCTTGATATATGTGTGCTTCCATGTTACTTGCATTGCTTTTTTAAGTAGATTGGCCATATGACATCCTCACTTAATTTTTGTTTCCAACGTTGTCATTGACCCCATTTTATTTATTTCTTGGCTTCACTTTCAGATTTTATTTTTTGCAGAGCTTGGTTCATTTCTCAGTGTGAAACTCCTAAATCAGAGAGTGAAATTGAAGTTAATATTTTTATCTAGAGAATTTTGTTGTGCTGTCTCATGTATTTTTTGGACCTGCAAAATGCAGACAAAGACTGTTAGCGGTAACTTATTTTTCCATAAAATTGGCAGAATACCAATGGCATCTCTTGACAGCATGTAGTCTGCTTGAGTGCATGGTGGTGTTGATGAGCTAAGGATTTGTAGGTGAACTTGATAAAGGTGGAGAGTGTTTGTTTGCTACATTTGGGAATCATTATAGTCTTAAGCATCAATGTCTACACATAGATCAGTAGGATTGGTAAGAGGTATTAACTGGTGAAAGTGGTGTCCAGGATGCTGTTCAGAAAGTAGTATCAAATGCTTCTCATTTAGAAAAGCTGGTGGAGGCATACTCGGGTCCAGCTCGAGTGACGGCCCGACAACAAAATATTGAATTGGAATCTATTGCAGAAAGTCTTCCAGCTTACATTGCTCCTGAGATGAAGGCTTTTACTGAACGTGCCCTTATCACACTACAGGTTTACTGATATAACTCCTTGCAGACATTTGCATTTGCAGCACCAAATTTGTAATTGGTTATTTGTTTTCAACCTCAATTTAGATGCTACGTCAAGTAGATATAATCTAAGCTAATCTTAATATAGAGGTTGGAACCTCTGATATTAAAGCATCCAGTTTTTAAGTTTGGAATAGAGATGGCATACCTCTTAAGAGCTTCACACTTACCTGTACAAGAAGACCTTGACTCACTGATGCTGCCTTTGTTTGGACGGGCAGTTCAGCGTAGATTTCGAGGTAAGCTGGAAAGGCATGCTATACATGAAATTGCAGGAGGCAAGGTGGAAAACTTACTTTTGTTGGTGGTAGGTCTCAAATAGATAAGTTCGCAAACTATAGGTATCAGGAGGGCAGATTCGTCTTGTAGATCGAGGATGGCATGGAAAGAGAAAGAAGAAAGAAATAAAGCCGAGGTACCCAAAGATATTCAAGACCAAAACATTACATTACATTTAACTTGTAAATGTCTCCAAGGAAAACACTGTAGCATCTAGAATGAAAGTTACAAAGATGATCATACTTGAATGAAGAACTATAAGACGACTGACAAGAAGAGTTTCCATGGACCAATATGGGAACAAACAACCAATCTAACTAAATGATAGCCATCATGTTACATCATGAGATGAATGTTTGAAGAAGTCTATGATCGTGGATGTGTGTGTGTGTGCGTGCGAGAGAGAGAGAGAGAGAGAGAGAGAGAGAGAGAGAGAGAGAGAGAGAGAGAGAGAGAGGGATTTTATTAATGTCTTTTCCATGCCAATAGACATATAAGACGAAAAAAGTACATGTTAAGTGTGTGGTATAGTGGGAGCATATGAAACGTCTTGTAACAAAAATGAAATGAAATGCTAATGTACTATACTCTGAACATAAAGTAGGTCTAAAAAGTCTAATGATACCAAAAAGATAATGGTATAACTCCGTGTCGTCAAGTACTGCTGCTATGAAAGAAAGATGTGATGGGGATAACGCTTGGAGGTGGTCTCGATAGATGCTGCTTTATGCGTGTTTCTTAAGTACCAATAGTTACATAAGACGAAAAGAGGTACATTCAAGTGTGTAGTATAATCATATAGGAGTGTAAATACGCATCCTAATATCAATAAAAATGCATATAAATCAAGTTTATCAGCCGGTTCGAATCGGGCTGATTCATCCGGTTCAAACCGATTCGAAGTAGCCAGGCTGGTTCTCCTGCTGAAGAATGATGTAATATGAACTGTTGGTGGTATCACTGGAAATATAATTAATGGTGTTTGGTGTCGTCGCTGTGTAATACGCACTGTCCTTGGTCCCTATGTTGATCCTGAGCAGGGATGTCTGCATCATCATTTGACTCCGAGTCTACTCAAGTTCGTCTCCTAGAGAAGAAAGAGGTGTTTTGGATAGTAGAAGCATCTCTCATATCATAAGAGCAAGAGATCATGGATTTATGTATGCAAGCGCAAGGTGAGCGCGAGGTGACTCATGGGTCTTTGAAGGAGCAATGGTACCTTTCTATGATCTCATAGTATATAGGACATTTGAAAATGGAGTGCTCCTTAGTCTCTACCTTGCGAAGAGTACACAACTAACATATTTTGTGTTCTTGTGGAATGCCTTGGAAGCCACCAGTCTCCACCTCAAGTTGATGGGAAGAAACTTGGAGCTGGCCCAAATTGAATCTGAGACAGTGTGGGAAGTCTTGAATTCAAATATTGTGGCCGGACTGGGAACGCAACTGTATCCAACTCCAAGAAATGAGTCGAATAGAGGTTAGGTTTTGATCTCGGCTGGCCCTGCCATGCTGTAAATGGATTGTTTGATAAACTAGTGAGACATGTGGGAAGGCATGAGATGGGGATACCAAATGTGTTCAGTAGATAGGAGGTCTAGGAGTAACATGAAAGTTGATACCGTTGACTATGGAGCTACTATGAAGAGGTAAGCACCATGCGTAAATATCTTGGTATGTCATCTAGAAACTCGGAAACCTTTTGTTTATATACAATCAATTGGAAAATGGCGTCAACCTGGAGTGATGAGACTACAAACTCTGCTAAAATGATCTAGTGTGTGGTATTGATGGCTTGGCAATGTCGGTGTTGAAAGTTGACGTTCACGGTTGCCCTTCGTGCTTTATTTCCATGACGTCTTTCACAATGTTCTTGACCGTTGTGTGATGTCCTTAAATAAAACTTGCCCTTCAGATTTCATTTTGCAAAGATAGGACTGTCATGCAAATTTCATTTTTAAAATCTTAATTTTGAATTCCAAGTAAAAAATGTATAAGAGTGTCCTATTTACATTTATCATGTAGATTTCAAACAAACCATTCACTAAACAAGATTGGAGGTTTCTAGGCTGAATCTAGATGGATTCTGTCCACTAACCCTACAAGTTCTTTGAGCTTGCATGAAGCCCAGACCACAACTTGAAGACTAAATTATGAACTTTGAAACTTGAAAAGTTAGATAATTCTAAGTTGGAAGCTAACAACCTAGCCCATTGTTCAAACTTCAAACTTTGGCCCAAGCTTTTTGATGGCCTAGCTAAAGTGCAAAGAATTTGAAGTTTGAAATTTGTGAATCTCAATAATAGTATTAAGTTATAAATATTAAAACTGCAAAGAGTCAACTTTCAAATTTCAAAAATGTGTCATGTACTTATTACAACTTATACAAGCACCATAACTCATGACACAATAAGTCTGAGGCTGTGCATGCAAGTTTGTAGCCCCTTTGGATTGTAGGATTTGGGTAATAGGAGAGGATATCTTTTAGCAAAATTGTGAAGATCTCTCTAGAAATCCACCAAGGTCACCCAAATTGATCGTCATTAAAGGACAAAAAGACAAGTTGTGCAGCCTGTGAAAAGCACCATATGGCCTCAAGCAAGCACCATGAGCATGGTATGGACATATTAATAGTTATTTTCTTTCCAACAATTCTGTGAGTACTTTTGACCTAATATTCAGGTCTCTACAATTGGGAATAGTGTCGCTTTGGTAGTGTTATACATTGATGATATCATTATCACTAGAAGTAATCAAGATCTTGTTGAAACGATCAAAGCCGGTTTTGAAGTGGCAGATTCAGATCTCGTGCATTACTATCTATATAGGGGTAGAAGTATGGCAATCAGAAAGTAAGTATGTACGTAAATCCTTGAAGAGATTTTGTATTGTTTGAAGTCTAGCTATAGCTATCAACCTTGTGCTAAACATGGGAGTAGTAAATAGTACCCCCAAATGATATCACCTCCAAAGGCTGGCCATCACATGTAAGCTCATGTCTTTGCATGGAAGCCATAGAAGTATTGAAGACCATGATCTTGGTCTTCTTAAACCCATCTAGTGCAGAAGGAATGGTGCTTCACCTCAATAGTTCTCCAAATATGCTTTGAGATACTTGTGTCACTCTTGAAACACCCCAGACTTACCATGACTACTAATACTATGTTTGTGGAAAAGTCTAAGTCTCTTCTCTGTATAAGCAAGAATCGTGGAACTAAGTCAAACGCTTTCTTGAAGTTGATGAAGCAACAATAAACTCTTCCACGCCTATGTATCACCTCTTCAATGATAGCCTTGAAAGTGAAGAAATGATATGTGGTAGAGTAATGAGCCTGAAACTTGCTTGGCCCATCACATACAATCTCCTTGTCTTTACCTCAATGTTCATAGCTGATTGTCCGATGGTGCCATACAGCTTTGCAGTAACATGTCCAATCGTGATGTTTTTGTATTTTGTATTTTGTCTGTCTTAATAACATTTGTCTAGATCTAAGGAAGCGGGACCCGGACGCGAACGCGTGTCCGCGTCCGGACGCGTCCGGTTTTGTTTTTTGTTTTTTTTTTTAATTTTTAAAATTTTTTTAAGACTGAAATTTTTTTTAAAATAAATATGGCGTCTGGACCCCTGGACGTGTCCGTTTTTTTTAAAAAATAATTTTTAGTAAAAAAAAAAAAAATTGGATGCGTCCGACCTCGCGTCTGGGGGTCGGACGCGTCCGGACGCCGGACGCAGGCATTCCGGCCCGGACCCTCATGTCTGGTCCGACTCTAGATATTATGGTCCTTGATTTTTATTTTATTTTATTTGGATTATCATTATCATTATTGTTATTATTTGTTCTTTCTTCTTTTGCTTCTTAGTCGACACTGGGTCTACCCAAGAGAATCCAAATTCTTTTAAAACCGAGTTAGCAACTTATGCTTGAGACATAAGCATTGCTATTCGGCTAAGATTTATTTGTTTATTGAAATCTATATTATTGTTTTGATATAGATCCTTTGAGTTTTTGGTTTGCACATATATTGTTTCAAAGCTTACCTTATGGCATCCCTGACTTCTCAATTTAAATTTGTGAAATTGGATATATTCTGATTAAAATTAGATGTTTTTCTATCACTTTAGCAGACATTCAAATTCATAATGAATTTTCATCCAAGTACCAGCCAGCTATATGTTCTTATTGGCATATCTTTAGATGGTGCGCATGCCTCTATAGCTAATCTGATATCCTACTAATCAGAACTAACATCTCTTACTTGATATCATGTTGGCAAGGTTCTTGTTGTTTTGTGGTAAATTTTTCTATCAATTTTCTATCCTTTTCCTATGTTTTCCTTTAATATCTTCTAAATATGGCTTTTTATTATGTTTTTCGAACTTTTTTTGAGTTCTTGATCTATTGCTTATTAAGGTTAAGCACTTGCTTCTAGTTCACCTACTTGTATATTCTCCTTTCCTCTACCTAGCTCTTGTTTCAAAGAGCTTTTGAAGTTTGTTTGAGTTTACAATTGATTGCCTATCAAAAAGTTGTTTTGTACCTTAATCATTTTTCTGGTTCTCGAATCTCTTCTAAGTATTTATTTTACATGGTTAAAGTCTAATCTGTAAAATTGTTGACTTGAGGTTAGTTTATGTTCTACTTCCTTTCTGTTCACCTTTCATTATTTTATCTCTTTGGTGGTAATAAATCAAAAAAAGAAAATTCCTTCATGTATGGTTGTAGTCAAGTTTTTCTTGGTTGCAAAACTTCATTAGATAAATATTTCAATATTTCTTAATGTTTAGGTTCTTGTTCTTGATGGTATCAAAGTCATGAACTAAAATTATGACAATTCTTGCCTCTTGTAATTTTTTTTTTACAATTGGCTCATTGGTGGTTGTAGTTTACCACCAAGAGTCATTGATGCAAATTGTAGAAAATCTTTTTTGAAAAAATTTCGTGTGATTGACTGTCTCATGGTACAATTAACTTTGTATCACCATGTTAAAGCTTGAACCTTACTCGTTTGAAGTTTTCTTTCTTTGGGTCCTCCTAGGATCAAGGGCCTTTTGATATTTTTTGTGAAAAACTTTCGGTGTGAGAGGGAGTCAAGTAGTGTTACTTCAAGAAGTGGCGGGCACTTGATCGCATGCTATTGTCAATGATCTTTTCGAGTGTAATAGATTGACCTATTTAGGTACCTCACCGCTTTACAACAGCCATGTTAAACAAAGGAGGGGTGAAGGCTGATGAGGCGGCAATATGGCTATCCTTTATAGATGGAACTAAAATGGCAATGAAAGGGGATCTAGATCAAGAGATGAGTGTTGTGGTGAGGAAGGTGGCTGCTAGATATACAAAGTGAGGTATAGCAACATCAATATCACTATCATCATGATCTGCTACTGAGGAAGAAGGATGTGATGCGACCTGCGATGTGAGGTAACTTTGGTGGATGCTGACATCGTCTAGGAGGATGAGGAGTATGTCCCCTCATGATAGGACAGATAGCTCGGATGACAACATGACTATAAATGGTGCGGTTGTCTCTGATCTTTGTGGATATGTATATCATCACCTGTCATCATCAAAATTTGGGTCCCAGCATGGTCTTCTCTTAGAGAAGAAAGAGGTAATATGAGACTGAGAGTTAGGATGAGTCTGCTGAGCTATCTAGCACTTATCTCATCGTAACATGAACATCTCTCGTATTTCAAGTGCAACACAACAGGAATCCTCATAAGATATGAGCGAGCGAAGTGTGGTGGGCATGTCACGAAACAAGCAGTGGTTTCTTTCTCTGATCTCATAATATGTTGGGCATTTGAAGATAAAATGTTCCCCCTTGGCATATCCCTGCTGCCTCTCTCAGAATCCGTGGAACCTCCCAGTCTCAATTAACAGAGATGGAGGATGTGACAGTAACCGATATGGTGGTGGTCCATCGTGGTCCAAGGGAAACTATAGAGATCGAGCTGGTCCTGATGATCGCCCCAGTTGCTGGCCGTGGAGGTCACTCATCAAATAGCTGTCATTTTCAACAAAGAAATCGAGATTACCTTGACAAAGGAATCTGCTTGAAGTGTATGTTTTCCAGCGTTTCTGATCTCTAGCGTCCCTCAATGCATTATAAAGCATCCCTCAATATATTATCAAGGAAGATCGCGAAGAAGGAAGATCACGGCCAGCAGTTTGATACTTTTTTTGTAAAAAAAAAAAGTTCCAACCCAGTACGTTTCGGAACGTACAGCCACCATGAAATAATCTTATGATGGTGGTATTCTAATCAAGGTATAGCTGTTAAAATGCGAACTCTTGGATGGTATGGAAGATGAGCCATTTTTTGGCATTGGTAAATCCTTCAAATTTTGTTATAGGATTTATGACATCTTATTTCTTGTAACTGAAAACTATTGCACCGTGTTAACTGTTTTATTTAATTTGAAAGAATAAGCTTACTTATTACCCTCTCCTTGATCTGCAGAATAATCCAGGCTGGAACCTTCATCAGAAAAAAAACATGCTGAACAGAATTGTTTCAAATTTTGCTTCATTTGAAAGCCTCTCTTTTCTGGACATTGCTCCCCCTGCACAGAAGCAAATTGTTAAATTTTCAAGGGTATGTGTTTTGTTAAAGGAAGATCGTGTGGACGATCTTTTTGCCCTCGTGCATGCAACAGTTCTTAGAACAGTCATAAAGATTGCCCATTGGTTGCTTCAAATGTTTATGGAACCTGATTGGGCTTTTTTCACGAGATAACATTGTGGTCATTTTAT
>CM055097.1:68583513-68727954 GCA_029204225.1 Diphasiastrum complanatum
TATTCCCTCATTTTGGAGAGGATTGTGAGTACTCAGTGCATTAGAACATGTTCAAAGAGGATAATTAATCATTTTGCATGATGGCTACTAATAGTGGAATCATGTTGAAAAGTAATGATAGGCTCAACTCTACCAATTATTCAACTTGGAAGGTGATGATGGAATCCTTACTTGATTTGAATGAGAAAATGGATATTGTTTGCAAGTGTGGAAGATAGGCCTTTGGTGTTTCAAGAACACATGTCCTCTTATTGGTTGCATGCATGTCCACTGCTTTGAATGCAACTTCATGTGCAACTCATGAATAGCAAAAATTTGTGTCCTTCCTCTTTTTGTTGCATAGATCCCAAGGCTCTCAACCTACACAGCACACTAACATCATCATTAACAACAATAATCAAATAAAGATTAACTATTTGCATTCACAAAATCATTTGGTAAATGTTTTTTTTTATTTATTGTGATCATAACTCTATTAAAACATGCATTTTTCAATCGACCATGAGGTAAGAAAAGAAAATGACAACCATATGCCATAGGTTCAAGACAACTAGGATCTAGAAATAACTAATTACCTTGCAATTGCTCTTAGACAATTAGATTTTTTATTGTTCAAAAAACTTGTGTCAATGCCTTTGCAATGTTCTTGTTTTATTTGGATTGAATGCCTTCAAGGTTTTGATTAAGGCTTTTGGAAGAGCATCATGTATCATTTGTTAAGGATCAAGAGAGTGATAAGTGCATTGGAAAAATTTTGAAGAGCTGAATCAATCATTGCAACATGGCCACAAATGAAGGCTTTATGTTGGAGAGCAATGATAGGCTTACCTCAAGCAAGTATTCAACTTTTGAAGGTGAGAATGGAGTCTCTACTCGAGATGAATGAGTTGATGGACATTGTTGTAGGTTGTTGGGGTTATTCCCAACACAATGCGAGCAAATAAATAAATTCAGTAATAAATGTGTTGCGAGGGCATGGCTTCCTGCACGTATACAGCAAGGCGAATGTAAATAGAGATAATAGACTTGGGCCCTTTGTAATTAAAATAAAACTTGAGGCCCAAAGTCAAGTTAGAACTTAGAGTTTACTTTTTTAGAGTTGGGTCCAATTTTGGACTCACATGAATCTTGTGATTTCTAATGTACTTTTTGTGGACCCTTGGATCAAGTTGGGTCCAAGATGAATGGATAGGATCAATGTGAATATTAGCCAATAGGATTTTGGCAAGGGCCTTCCCCATTTATAAAGAGGCATCACTTGTACTCTATTTGCATGCTTAATGAGAAGGAGGAAACTCTACCAATTTTGGAAGAGAAGCATCCTCACAACTAACCTCCACTCCCACTCTCCCTTTCTCTCCCTTCTCTCTCTCTCTCTCTCACTCTCTCTCTCTCTCTCTCTCTCTCTCTCTCTCTCTCTCTCTCTCTCTCTCTCTCTCTCTCTCTCTCTCTCTCTCTCTTTGCATAGTTGGGTGCCTATCCTAGCGTTCTAACCCTTGTTGACAGGCGAGAGGGCTACTACGACACGAGATCTTCGACCCTACAGTGGCGTCGTTGCCGAGGATATGTTCTCACTAACTAGTATAGCTGTATTTTAGCTATTTCTTGCTTTTTAGAGTAGTTTTAGGTGGATTTTGGGATGAGAAGAGTTAGTTTTCTGTATTTTCTTGTGTTTGGACAACTCCTAGCTAGCGGAGGTGTGAGAGGGTAGAAGAGGCCCTGAATTTCCTTTCAGGGCTTGACATCCAAACCAAAACCTGAAAAAAAAACCCAAAAAAACACACCAATCTACATTTTGGAGGGAAAAAGAGCCAAATTTTGATGGGGCAAGGGAGATAGAAGAACGTGAACAGAGAAGAGAGCATGAATATTGCAAAATAGCTCTCCTGTTACAATCAGTTTCTAGATGCAAAAACAGTCTAATAGAAAGCTTATACTAAATATAATCATAGCTTTAAGTGTTCTAATTGCCCAACTGGATCTTAAAAATTAATTCATACTCACAAAAAACGAGAGTACAGTCCACCGAAGAGATCAGAAATGGTTTGTGTGTGTTATTACTAGAAAATGGATTCAATGTGAAGTTTGGTTCTGAAATAGATGAAACCTTTCTACAGTCCCGTTTTGTTGAGGTGAATAGGAAGTGGTAAACTGTCTTCTAATGCCATGTTCAGCCATGTAGTCAGACATCTCATTAGAGAGGTATTCGTCGCCACCATCAGTTCGAAGTGCCTTCACTTTTGTAGACGTTTGTGTCTCAACCATGGCCTTGAATCTCTTGAAGCATTCAAAGGCCTCAGATTTGTGCTTAATGAACATGATTGTAGACCATCTACAATAATCATCTATGAAAGTGATAAAATAGATTGCATATCCTAAGGAAGGAGTTGGCATCGGACCACAGAGATCACTATGTACAAGATCCATTACATGCTTTGTTTTGATGGAATGTGATTTGGGAAACTTGTTTCTAGAGTGTTTGCCATAGACGTATGATTCACAAAAGAAAGATTTCCTATCTAATGAAAAAGAGAAATACAATCCATCAACTAAGTTATTACAATGCATATAGGAAAGTGATCTTGTATTCACGTGTCCAAATCGACTATGCCACAGAATAGTTTTTATCGTTTACATTTTCATGAGAGATGCTAGCTAATGCAACTGAATTAGAGAGTTCGTAAAGATTTCCGACTCTAGTGCATGCAGTCATAGTAGTATCTTCCTCCAATATTGTACACTGCTCAGATGAGAAAGTAATAGTGTAGCCCTCATCAGTTATCTTAGAGACTAATAACAGGTTCTTTGATAGCTGAGGAACGCGAAGGACGTTGGGAACACAAATGGATAGATCGTTGTTGAATGTGATCTTGATTGTCCCTTTGCCTTTAATAAGTAGCACTGCTATCTAGGTACCATCTATCACAATTTTCATTGTTGTTGCTGTAAGCCATCGGATGAATTTGAGATCTGGACAATCAGTAGCAAGAAGGACAACAAATCAGGCACCACACTTTCCTAGAATAGCAGTTGCGCAACAAGAGGCAGAACCGAAACCAGTGCCAATGGATCCAATGGATCAACCCGTACTTGTCGCTCCCTTGCAAGCAGTCCGGAGGGCACCTCGGATGGAAATACCAAAATATGATGGATCATCAAATCTCATCCACTTCCTCCAGATCTACGAGCAAGCTTGTGAAATCTACGACAATCGAACACCTGCAGAGAAGTTGATGTTGTTTCCCGTGTCACTAGTAGCTATGGCTCAAGATTAGTTTTTCAACTTGTCAGAGGAAGAAAGATCCACCTGGGAAGTGGTTAAAGCGGCTTTCATCATGCGCTTTAAACCAAGAAAGTTCCTAGAAGACCCGTTTCTCCTGCTCAACAAAGTCAAGATGAGAAAAAGAGAAAGGATCAAGGACTATATTGAGTGGGTCAAATATCTACGATCCGAATGTAGTGTAGCCTTAACTCCCGATCATGCGGTGATCATGTGGTTCCTTGCGGGGTTACCACGTAGCATCAGAAGAGAACTCTGACGGGAGTAGTACGCTACTTTGCAAGAAGCTATGGAGGATGTCATCAGGGAAGAGGATGAGAGATCAGACGACGAATATCCAACCACCCATACTCCTACTCCTTCGATAGCATCAACATCATCAAACACTTCCACTCTGTCCACAGAACTGTTGTTGGAACAAATGACAAAACTACACAAACAACAAATGGAGCAACTTACGGCATAGTTTGATCAGAAACTGAAAGCCTTGCAAGGAACTGTAACAACAACTTCCAATCCATTGGAATAGAACCAGCTGCAGTATCCCCGTCGAGAGAATGTATGGTGTCCAGTCTACACCCAGAACCATACAGCAAATGAGTGTCCAGTCCTAAAGCAGAATCTGAGACTGACACAAAGTTTTTGCCATCTGTGCAATGCAACATCGCATGAGATGGGCTTTTGCCCATTTAACCCTCGGATTGTCCAACAGAAGAGGAGTCCTTATCAGACTTCTTATCCATATCATCAAGGGGCACCAAATGCGACACCGAGGTATGGCACGCTGAATAATCAACAGTGCATGGCCTTACCTGCACCACCAGGGCCAGCTAATCAACACGTAGCCCACGTAAACTTGACAGCAGCAGAACCAGAGATGCCAATACCACCTCATCCTAAGCAGCAGCAATGGTATGGGCCGAATGAACCATATATGGATCCTATCATAAATGAATATTATGCGGCCTATGCAACTCAAACTCAGCGTCAGGGCGGAAGAAATTATGGCTGCTACGGATGCGGTGAAGGACACAGAATTGTTGAATGTCCTTACAAGGGACAATATACATCCTTCTACCAGGAATGCGGTTATGGATACTGCTTCAAGAACTATCCATAAAGACCCGGGACCAGCGCACCATTGAACTTCATTGCGATACAACTAGTATCAATTCCAGCGGGAATGCCATTGGAAAAGCAACATTTCCATGCCAATGTGTTAGCCATCATGCGAGCACAGAAGAGGAAGGCAGTGGCTCCCTCACCACCACCATCAGTCACTAATGACTAACCCTCAACTTCATCACCATATCCGAATGTGAGGGAAGAAGGAAGGCAATATCAGAAGATACGCCATTGGGTGCAAAAAGCGCAAGAGGAGGAAAAAGCTCAGGCGAGAGACATACCTACAGAACCTCATATTGCTGAAGAACCAGTACCACAAGCGGGCTCGCCATTATGTACTGATCAGAACGATCGGTTACACGATCACGAACCACCATTCCACATGGTGGAGTCCGAGGAATCGTGCACTGAAGTGCTCATCAGCTTGCTAGCAAGCCGTGTTAGTTTATCCCTCAAAGAATTACTGCGGATTGTGCCACAAGATAAGGGCCTTTTGGTTGAATGGGCCAAAACATAAATGGAACCGGTAGCGCCAGAGCCCATATATTGTGCAGGCTACGATGAGACAAGTAACGTCCTCCACATTGGGACAGCGTGGAAGAGTGAGGAACACAACATCACACTGCCAATCAAACACAAGAGATTCGAGGACGAGGCACAATGGTAGATGGAGGATCAAGTGTCAATTTGATCTCCACTACTTTGTATCAAAAGTGGGGTTTACAGGGATTGAAGCCAGCAAAATTTGCCATCAAGCTAGTGGATCAATCATGTGTAAAACCAAAGGGTGTAGTTGTTGATATCCCTATGAAAATAGCAGGCATGAAGTTTGTGCTCACCTTTGTAGTAATGGACATACCAGAGTCTCCATCTGCATACTGTGTTTTACTAGGAAGGCCATGGTTGAGGACTGCGCAAGTAGTTCACAACTGGGGTACGGGAAAACTCACCTTTGAGAATAGAGAATGGGCTGTAAAGGTCGATCCAACCACATGGGCGGTGAAACCTATTGCACCCAAGGCTGATGACTGATCATCCACGGCAGATCATACGATTGATCGCCCAAGGGAAGCCAAGGGTGATCACTACAATTCAAAGACAGATGTTGTGATATGGACAAATGCATTAGTAACGATTGACTACCAAGCTTGTCAATATGTATCGGATCCTAAACCCAGCGCATCTTCACCCAAGTGTTACACCATGGACACACCAATTACACTTGGGGTGAATATGATCAACGTAGCATGGTTGTTAGCGAAATCTATTGAGAACCCAGTGGATGACGATCTAGTTCCTTGGTAACATGCTTTGACTTATAGCAAGGAGATTGAGCTGACAGATGGGCAGGTCCTACAGCACATGGACCCAGATCGCTATGGAATCAAAAGAGTACCAGCTCAACCGCCACAAAAGTCTGTTGTGGCAAAAGTTTCAAAGATAGATCCACCAAAGACACCTGCGAACAAGAAGAACCAGTTGAAAGAACGCTACAACCAGGTGATCCGATGGAGTGATCTACCTGAAGAAGCTATAGCTATAGTGCTTGGAATTATAGTGATCTGAAGGGCATCCCACCAACAGTAGTCCAACACACCATACCCTTGGTGGATGGAGTAGTCCCCAAGGTGATCGTCATTACCGTTGCAACTTGAACTACATGGAGCTGATCAAGCAAGAGTTTCAGAAGCTGTTAGACACTGATTTCATTCATGAAATTGAGCACACTGAGTGGGTATCACCTATAGTTATAGTACCCAAGAAGAACGACAAAATGCGGATATGTGTGAATCTGAAAGCACTAAATGCAGTCACCAAAAAGGACCATTTTTCTTTACATTTACAAAAAGTGTCCTTGATAGAGTAGCAGGAGCAAAAGCCTACAGTTTTCTTGATGGCTTCAGCGGTTACAATCAGGTGAAGATAGCACCACAAGATCAACACAAGACAGTGTTCGCCACTGAATGGGGGACTTATGCCTACAAAGTGATGCCATTTGGTCTTTGCAATGCCCCAAGCACCTTCCAACGAGTTATGCAGGTGACATTCAAGGAGTATTTGCAGAAATTTTTGGAGATTTTCTTGGACGATCTGTGCGTGCATGGACCTAATGCAGAGCACCTATCTAACCTAGAGAAAGTACTACAAAAATGTCATGAATTCCAGATCTCCTTGAACCCAAAAGAATGTCAATATTGGGTTACACATGGTGTAGCACAGGCATCCCAAAGGGAGCCGGGAACCACGACTTAGCTTCCCAGCCTTCAACTCTTGCCATCCAAACCCACTTGACATACAAGCAGCCAACTCGCCAACAACGATCAGACTTAACCAGCTTGAAGTTCCGAAAACCAACATTGAGATCCAACCTGGCGCCATGCCAGATCGGGGGTCCCGACGTGGGTGACTTCCCTCCAAGCAAGCCGCCCGACATACATCAAACTTAACCAACTCGAAGCTTCGTTACAAACGAGTAACATCCGTTCCAAGCAAGCGGTCTGACTTACATCAGACTTAACCAACTGAAAGCTTCGTCACGAGCGCTGGAAGCCAACCTGGCGCCACGCCAGACTGGACAGCCATAAACAAGTAACATCCACCCAAGCAAGCCATCCAACTCAGCCGACAGGTTAGAGCCCGTTCCCCAAGAGCTTAACCCATTCACGTTCATGCAAGGAACACTCAGAACCACAAGCCGCGACAGATATGGAAACAACCAGTTCTTGGACCAAATGGTCCCGACAGCATACCGCTGGCGCCACGGACCGAATGGTCCGACGGCATACCGCTGGCGTCCCGGGATACGACCCTCAGCTATGTGCCAAATTAAAAATTTTGAAAGCGGCCTTACAACTGGCGCTTTTACCGAACACTGAAACCCAGAAGGTAATCAGAGTCAGTTTGAGGAAAATCCCACTTTATTGATAAATCTGAGAAGGTTACATTTCAAGTGTGTGACCGACCCTAGTCTCCGGGGCGCTAGCATGCCAAGGCGAGAGCCATGACAACATTCCAGCAAGGGAGGCTGAGACTTGGTTGGAGCTCGCCCTGAGTCGCAACCCGCACTCCCCTATAGTATTGGTGTGATTCGGCACCCCCCCTCATTCCCAGCACTCTACCCAAGCTGGTAAAGCACGTTTTTCTCTCTCTAGGATTTTCTCTTTCTAGAAAGTCATTTTCTCTCTCTAGATTTTATTGATCCCCAGGCTTTCTTTAATCATGCCTAGATCGTGTGAGGTGATTGCACATCGATCTGAGCTCTCTGGACTTCGCTAGAACCGATCAAAGATTTTCAGCGATAGGAACTTGGCGCCGACTGGATTCTGGTCACAGTGGCGCCGGGAGCGGCGCCGTTGGCGCCGGGAGCAGCAGGGGCGCTGCTGGCGCCGGGGACATAGCTGGCGCCGATGGCGCCGGAAGTAAAGCTTGTAAAGGTAGCTTTACAACACATGGCTTGATTCTTGGCCATATAGTATCTAGACATGGAATCGCCACAGACCTATCAAAAATTAAGATCATTATTGATCTACCACCACCAGGAATGATCCACAAGGTCTACATCTTTATGGGTCACACTACCTATTACAGGATATTTTCATTCTAGATTTTGCGGAGTTGGCACGACCAATTCATAAACTCACAATGGATCCACATTGGAATGAGAAAGCCCTAAAGGCTATCCAGAAGCTTAAAGATGCATTGGTCTCAGCACCAATCTTACGTCCACCCAATTGGTCCATTGAGTTTCATGTGCATATGGATGCATCGAAGTATGTAGTAGGAGCAGTCTTAACCCAGCCAAGAGAACACAAAAAGAATTTTTTGATCCGATTTGCAAGCCGCCAGCTCAGTGATACCGAAATGATTTTTTAACCGACAATGATATATGCAGTTAAGAACTTTGTCACTATCTGATGGCCACACACTTTGCCTTTTATACGGACCATCAGCCCTTGCTCTATCTTGCTAACAAAACCTGCAACACAGGAAGACTCACTAGATGGTTACTTCTGTTATTGGAGTTTGATTTTCGGATAGTACTTCACAAGGAAAAGCAACACTACATGGCAAATCATGTGTCGCGGATCAAGGAAAAGGAAACTGCAACCCAACCTGATGATGAGCTACCTGATGCTGTCTTATTTTACGTTGACACAGTACCGGAATGGGCCGCTGACATAGTTGAATATCTAATGAAGGGCCAACCAGACAAATCACTACCAAAGGCGGAACAACGGAAGTTGATCTTGAAAGCTAGACCTAATCAGCTGATTGTCAGCCAATTGTACCGAAGAGGATCAGATGGGGTCCTTCGAAGACGTATTCTTCCTATGAGGTCACCCAAAGCATTTCCCTCTCACATAACGGCATGGGTGGAGGTCATTTTGCATCCAACATTACAGTTCACAAGATCTTGCAATAAGGATATTGGTGGCCAATGATTCATAAGGATACAGAGGAATATCTAAGGAAATGCGATGTGTGCCAAAGGGCGAGGAGACCAACGAGATTAAATTATGACCTTCTACACCCAGTCTTAGCCCAAGCGCCATTTGAAAAATGGGGATTGGATTATATTGGTCCAATTCACCCTGCAACAAGAAGTACCCAAGCTCGATATATAATCGTGGCCACGGACTACCTCACTAAGTGGGTCGAAGCCAAGGCAGTAAGAGTAGCTGATGCTAGGACCACTGCCAAGTTTCTTTATGAAAATATCATTGTGCACTTTGGATGCCCAATGGAGATAGTCAGTGATCGCGAGAGTCATTTCATCAATGAGACCGTCAAGGTTCTGTTGGAAGAATTCTTTGTGATCCATAGAACCAGTATGTCTTATTATCCTCGCAGTAATGGACAAGCAGAGTCATCCAATAAGATCTTGTGTAGCGTACTCACGAAAATAGTTGAAGCTAGCAAATCAGATTGGGAACACAAGTTACATGCTGTTTTGTGGGCATTCAGGACAGATATAAGGGGAGCACTGATCAAATGCCATTTCAATTGGTTTATGGTCAGGATGTTATAATGCCAATGGAGTTTTTGGTACCCTCGTTAAGGATTGCCACAACGCAACGTCTTGATGAGTCCGTATCTCTACAATTACGCCACGAAGCTCTGCATAACCTTTGTGAAACACGCTTACTAGCTATACATACATTGGTAGATGAAAAGGAATGACGTAAAGCATGGCACAATCATAGGTTACAAAAGAAAGATCTTCGATCCTGAGATCTAGTTCTTATGTATAAGACCAAGGCAATCAAAGAGAAATTAAAGTTCACAAGCGAAGGTCCTTATCGGATCAAAGAGATTTTTCATCATGGAGCCATGAACTTGGAGAAGCTAAATGGGATGCCTTTTGACACACCCATCAACGGAAGCCGATTACATAAGTACTGGCCACCTCAGTGAGACAGATCCAGGTTGGTGATGGCATGTTATGAAAAGTTCATCTGCAAGGCTATCACAACCAGATCTAGGAAAATCAAAACAGATCAAAGAAGATCCACGAAGATTCAGCCAGATCTGGAAAAATTAGAGAAGATTCAACAAGATCCAAGTCCAGAGGGACCAACAGGGAAGCAGATGATCAGATTTCACCAATAAGCCCCCAAATTGCAGATCAGAGATCTCGATCTCAAGAATAGTGGCAAAATAAGGGCAAAATTCACCAAAACTTATGGATCTATTACCAAGTATCTATCAAAACCTCAAGAGAATTACCTATAGTCAGATCTAACATGGATACAAGAGATTACCAGTTTGCAGGGGTTAAGGATCAGAGAATTTTGAGATCTCATCAAAAACACTCAAAAAGAGCACTTTTTTTCATGATTTTTGGAGATCCCCTAAAAGTTAGCCCTTGAAACTTAGACACTCACTAGATCTGACTCAGATGCATCTATAAAAAATCTCTACAAGAGTTACTGATAGAAAAATCATCATTTTCTAGTGTTTGCGAGGGTTCCAAGAAGTAGAATCTTCAGAACCCTCGCAGAGCATCATACCGACCTTCAGCATAAATGGAATCAGAGTGGTGAAATTAGCCTATCTACAAGTCTGATCTTGAAAATCCAACCACTGGAGCAAGTTGTGCGAGAATTCACTTCCTACAAGGATTGAACCCTCGCAGACTTTTTGAACCTTTGCTAAACCTTCGCAGGACAGTCAAATCACCTTTTGAACTATCGTAGACTTCTCTGAGGTCTTAGAATTTTGTGAAGAAGGTCCCTGCAAAAATTTGGGTGGAACTAAAGAGGAGAAAGTGGATTTCATCTAATACACACTCTAAATTCCGTTATATAAGGGCAGAATTTGAGTCATTTGTCACTTTGCCTAGCAAAGCTCTGTCCAATTTTCGATCAAAATTTCCAAGTTATCCGGATGTGACCAAATTTCATATTAGCCATCATCTGTATACTCTGAACCAAGATCTGCGCTCAGAACCACCATTGTCACTTCCCATTACTTGTTTTCCACTGTTTTTCCATTTTCAGTACTTTTACTGTTTCCATTGTGTTTATACTTTTTTCACCTCTTTCTTTTTAACAAACTCTAATTATTACCACTAACTATCACTGCAAACATGGCCTCCTCATCTTCTGATGACTCTAGCACCAAGAAGGTGATCCAGCACAAAATCCCATTAGCCACCCAGATTTGGCCCTTGCCTTCTGATGCCCTGATTAAACCATGGCTTCAGATGGCTGGTCCTCTTCTTGAAGCAATGGATTTTTACCTAGCACTTTTCAACTCTGACATTAACATGGGCCTCGCTCTTCATGCTTACGCCACCTGAAATGTGCCAAAGTCACGTTTCTACTTTCTGTACCAGGGTACAACACGTACAAGGTACGGATTAACGTGGACTCGATGGTCACTGTCGGCATTATGTCCTGTGACCGCCAGCCAATCTCTCATCGTCAAGCAAAAGCCCTGATAAAGCCTTTTGTAACCCAGACTGCACCTGAAATTTCGATCCAAACTAACAACGGGTACCTGGTAGAGGCTATCATTGCCATACAACTGGCATACTTTTCTCCATGAACTAACAATCTCCATCAAACCAAACTCTCGTGAACGTATCGCAGCAGACCCCCTGCTATGTAACTTTGCATGTGCACTTCTCAAGATGAAAGTACATAGGTTCCACCGTTCCAGCATCTTATCATCCACCGTGCCTCATACTAACTTGTACCCTCCCACCATTGCATCCACATCCACCCATCCTACAGTCACTGACACAACGACCAACAAGTGAGTGTGTGGCGCTGCCTCCTCCTCTTTGTCTCCACCTTTATCTGTGGTGCTTTCGGTTTCGTCATCTTGAAGGGTTCTTCGTGATGATGTAATTGATCATTCATATCCGTACGTAAATTTCTTGGAGGCTGCAATGGTGAAGACCGAACTTCAGCTGTTACTTTAGCAGCTTCAAGTTCCTCTTCTTCTTGCAGATGTTTAATCCATTGTCTCGTATCCTGATATCTTCGTTCTTATGCATTAAGATTTGGACAGACTTGCTGTTGGTGTATCGTTCAATGGTATAGAATCAGCAGGTACTGAATCCACTACTGGTTCTTTTTGCTTTTGTGCTCTGGTGACCACCATCAAGGGTGCACTTGGTTTATTATGAGCTACCGATCCTTGCTTGATTGTTATCAAATTTACAGGTGTTGTAGCTGGTAGTGGCTTTGGTCTTGCTGGACAGTCTTTATAGCAATGCCCATATCCACAGCCACGACAGAATGGTACAATTTTTTTTTTATTTGGACATTCTGCAACTCTGTGATTTTCTCCATATGCAAAGCACCCAAGTGGTGCTCTGGCCCAATTTCACGAGGCTTGTTGTTGAGCGGCAGCATAAATGGCATACTGTTCTGAAGATCCACCTTCTTGATCATTACCATAGCTCTATTGCTCAGCACTTCCGTAAGGTTCTGGTTCCATCAAATTGGCAGGAGGAGCGGAGTGCTTTGGTGGGGCAGGCAAAGCTAGACGTTCTGGGTATCCAAGAGTAGATTGTCGTAGTCTTGTTGTTGGATTGCCCCCATACTGTGGATCTCGATATCCCATCTGGGCATACCGTTGTTGAATCATCCGAGGGTTGAAGTTGCAAAATGCAGTCTCATGGTCAGGTGAATTACACAGATGGCAAACACTGATTTCCATTCATTTTTTCAATTGAGGACACTCGTTCACTGTGTGATTTCTTGTACAAATAGAACACCAGACATTTTTCCTAGTAGAAAAAGTCTTTGCAAACTTCTCAGGTTCCTTGTTTGCTTCTCCGTAGTAATTTTCCAATGCTTTGATCTTCTCATCAAATTGCAACTGCAACTTTTCCATCTGTTTCTGCTGGGTCTTCCCAAGTTTCTCGAACTCATTGAGCATCATTTCTGCAGTAGCATTGGCATTCGTTGATGCAATAGTGGTGGATGTCGTAGTAGTCTGCTCTGATGTATAAAAAGTGCGTACTCATTATGGAGTTTCAGTTCACGTCTGATCCATTTAGGTAGACCTGACAAAAACCACATGATCATGGCATTTTCATTAATCAGCTCAGGCTCACATTCAGATCTAAGACATTTCACCCTTTCGATGTAATCTGGAACCATTTCCCGCTTTCCCATTTTAATTTTACTTAAAAGTAGGAAAGGGTCTTCCATAAACTTTCGCGGTTTGAACCGTGTGATAAGGGCTCGTTAAACAACCTCCCAATCTGTACGCTCAATTTCATCTTGATTATAGTACCAATCTTGTGTTGCGTCTGTTAAGGCCATATGAAAAAGCTTAATTTATCTTGAGAGAAAATTTTGCCATAGACTTCACAAGATTAAGCATAGATCTGAAGAAAGCTAACTGGATCTGTTAACCCATTGTATTTGGGTAGATCCAAAGGGGGTGCTCTTCTAACAATAATAGGACTGGCGAAGGTTCTCTAGGTTAAGGTTGTCTCGGTGAAGGTTCAACAGTGCTATTTTGGGATAACAACTCTCTGAACACTTTTCTGGAAATTTCTTAGAAAATAACCTTCGCCGACTTCTCACATGGAAGATCTGACACAGATAAAACTATGGACAGTCAGATGAAGGTCTATGACACAAGAAAATACAGTTTTTGTGATATAGCGAGGGTAAAAATCAAGATTTTTTTGTGATCTGATCAAGATAAATCTTCGTCGAACTCAGAAATAGTATTTTTATATAAATAGAATGTTCTGGAGACTCGGCGAAGGTTCTGGCAAAGGATCAAGAGTAATACTGGTAATTTTGCAAAAAAGTGACTTTTTTGACAAAAATATGACAATATGACAACTGATCCTCTGAAAACCTTTCTATTTTTGGTATTATTCTTTGCCAACCTGGCAGTAGATAGATCTGAATCACATCTAAGCACAGTGAATTGGGCGAAAGTTCTTTTTCTGTATTTTTTAGGATTTTGATAATTTTTTATGTTTTTTGGTGGTTTTTCTGATGTTTCTGGAAATCTGCTGGGGATTAATCTTCGCCCTTCAAACTGAAGGTTTTGTAAACAAAACCGAAGGTGTCTGCAACTCAGCGAAGGTTTCCTGATTGAGGGTAAAAAGTTCTGGGCTCTGATGATGCTTTTTGTCTCTTTTTGACCAAATTTGAGATTTGACCAATTTTTGTTATTTTCTCTGATATCTCAGATCCAAATGGATCTTAAGATTAGTGATCTAAATAGCTTTCCCGATTTAATAATCAGATTAGATTTCAAACAAGCAAATCCACTCAAAATCTAGCAAAATCAATCCCAAACTAATCCTACAATGCAGTTTTAACACTATTCATGCCACGACAAGATGCCTAATGCAAGCTAACCATCAGCCAAACATGCTGCAAACTGAAAAACTGGCATAGCTCTCCGGCAACGGCGCCAAAATTGTAGTGGGTTTCTTTCCTTGCCTAACCTGAATCCAAGATCTAGTCAATCTAGCATCAAAGAGACGGAGTTAGTTGTCACGCGTAGGTTTGTTCTCGTGAGAGCGATAGTATAGTTCAGATTTCAACATGAATGGAGGATCTAACACTAACATCCATTAACACTAAGCATTAACACTACATCCATTAACCCTACTTCCATTAACCCTAAGTCCAAAACAATGATAGAAACTTACTCCTCTCTCTCCCTTTCTCACAAAAAGCATAAGAAATAGCAATCCCAATAATGATCAAATCCAACAATTAGCAAAATCCAAAGAAAGCATGAGAAATGGAGGAAAAGAGAGGAAGAGCAAAGACATTCATCAATCCATTTCTAAAGAGAACCAATCTGCTTTATTGAAATGAGGAAATGAACATGAGGAACAACTCGAGTTGGTCCCTTTTTATAGTAGAGAGGAGGACCCTGGCCTCTGAATCCTATTGGTCCAGTCTTGCCTCTCTTTTTATTCAAATTTAAAAAAGTGTGGGAACCATCAAAATTGGAGAGAAACCCAACTTTATTTACTAACTTGACATTTAGGTCCTGCGACATTAAAAGTCCTGCAAAAAGGCCTAAAGTCCTTTTATTAACATTCTAATTAATTAAATAACTATGTGATCATTGGGTTGGACTTACACATGCAGGGTGTCAAATCCCTTTCACTTATTAACTAGGGTTAGAGTTGCTTTGGGATCCGCAAACCCTCCAACACCCTATCACTGAGAAGCGCCGAGTCATAGATGATTTAAAGAGACGATTCCCTAATCCCCTTGAGCACACCTTCAACGATAAAGTAATGATAGATAAGATGTGCATGCTCATGTTGATAAAGGCCAAGCTGGATCTACATTATCCAACAATTAGAGATGTACCAAAGGTGCAAATCGAGGCAATTTGTCAAGCATTGCTAGTACTACTCTACTTTTATCTGAATCTTATATAGATCATGTGTGTGTGTGTGTGTGTGTGTGTGTGTGTGTGTGAGAGAGAGAGAGAGAGAGAGAGAGAGAGAGAGAGAGAGAGAGAGAGAGAGAGAGAGAGAGAGAGAGAGAGAGAGAGATAATTTGATGAGTTTTATTTCATATCACAGGCAGAAGATGATTGTTAGTTTTCATCACAGTACTTCAAGAACAAATTGTTGTCCAATTTTCGTTCATTGAGACAGACTCAAGAATGACATTGATAAAGTAGAGGCAGAAAATTTAACGTCAAAATGTCCTGAGTGGATGGAAAAGGAGAGATGGCAGTTTCTACGTCAATATTTAAAAAGCAAAACTTTCCAAAATGTATTCCACTTTTTTGTTTTATCTATGTATTATGAAACCAAAATTTGACTTGAATGCTTGGTCATCTCTAGTTAGTGCATGATTTATTTATCTTACTATTGACTTATTATTCATTTGCTTGATGTGTGTACAATAATTTGCTTAGAAATTGAGTCAACAAAATAAAATTAGCAGATCAAAACAACAAAAGATGCCGAATGTTGGTTGAGCTGGATATGTGGGCATCAATATGAGACTAGTATGTGTGTATACAACAAAACTTGCATTTGTATACTCTGATATGCGAAACCTCTTTTTTCATGATGTCATTTATTTTTTGTCTATTGTTGAGTGCCAAATTTTAGGCACAAGAAAAGAATAGGACTCCAACTGTTGCCGAGATCTATGTGGATGCTCATACTAGTAAATGTTTTGGCAAACTAAAAACAGACGAGTTGGATCCTGACTTGTGGCTGAGACTTTGAAGGTAACACCCAACATGAGATATAATAACATATATTTTTTGAAATTATGGCTTAAATACATTTAATTTTATAAAATGTAATGATGAACATATATATGATTTTGCATGTAAATTTGATTAGCTATGTTTTTTTTTTGGTAGAACGAAGATTTTAATTAATTATATGTCAAGAACAAACCCCGATGACAAAGTAATGAAGATTTTAGAAGAAAATAGTTGGGGACGAAAGAGAGTAAGAGGCCTAAGTGTCTATAGAAAAGAGATGCAGTATTCTTCCCAAGTAGATGAAATGAGAAAGGAGATAGAGAGACAAAGTGAAAAAATGGAAGAACTCCAAAAGACTGTATAGATATAGATGAAGATGATAAAAAGTTTATCCCAGGCTAGTTCGCTTTCTCATTTCTTCTTTTTCTCTCTCCATCTCTTTCTTTTGAAACTTGGTACGGTTCTAGCTATCTACATAAAGAGAGGGAGAGGGAGAGAGACAAAGAGAGAGAAAGAGAGAATGAGAAAGAGAGAGAAAATGAGATATATTCCTTATTTCAGTTTTGATCATGCATCATGTTGCTGTAGAGGAATGCTACAACAGTTGGGTTCAACTCAGCCGTTATCTACAGTTAAAGAGATTTAACCTCACTTCTTTCTAAGAGTCTAATTATTGCACATGTACTTTGAGATATAAGACAATGCATGGGATGTCATACTCTAAATTGTGAAAGCCTTATAAAAAGTATGGACCTCATTAGAGAGATAGAGATAAGGCTCAGCCGTTATCTGAGCTAAAGAACTTGCTATTGAGGTTTAGAGTTTAGGGTTGGTGATATTTTTTGCAATTTTAGCCAACAAATTGTAGGTATTTATTCGCAATTTTTTTGGCAAAAATTATCAAAACAATTGTGGAAATTCATTTTCGCAATTTTTCTCAAAATAGTGTATAAAAATTGCAAAAAATAAATTTGCAATTTATATTCTATTTTTGACACTATTTTGAAAAAAAATTACAAAAATGAATTTGCGTAATTTTTTTCGCAATTTTTGCACAAAAAATTGCGAAAAAATATCCACAATTTTTGTCACAACAATTGCGAAAGTGAATTTCCACAATTTTTTTGATAATTTTTGCCCAAAAAATTTGGCAAAAAATATCAGCCAAACAAATTGCGGAAACAAATTGTGGAAATAAATCCGCAATTATTATGCCAAAAAATTGCGGGTGGATTTTCGCAATTTTTTTATTGTTAATTTAGCCATAAAAATTACTGAAAATTAGCCAAAAAAATTGCGGGATCGAAATTGCTGATTTGCCAAAAAAATTGCGGAAACCGTTTTCGCAATTTTTTTGGCAGTATGATCCGTTGTTGATGAATTATCATCCTCTTATTGAACCACTGGTTTGATAGTCCAAGTTGCAGGATCAACTTTGACTGCACGTTCACAATTTTCAAAAGTGATTTTTTCGGTACCCCATATATGAATTACTTGCACAACTCGTAACCATGGACGTCCCAATAGAACTCGGTAGACATTTGGTGCTTCAGGTAAGTCCATTACTACGAAAGTAATGACGAATTGTACCCCCGCAATAGTAACAGACATATCTTCAATCATTCCTCGCGGACGAATTGTCGTTTGATCAGCTAGCTTAATGGCAAAACTCGTAGGCTTGATCTTTGTAAGACCCCATTCTGTACATAGCTTTGTAGAAATCAGGTTTACTCCTAAACTGCCATCTATCATCATTGCTTCCTTAGGAAATTGTCTATGTGTATCGGCAGGGTGATATTTTTTTGTTCACTTTTCCAAGCAGCTCCAACATGGAGTACTTCATTAGATTCTTCAAATCCAGCACAAAAAAGTGATTTTTGTTGGACTTCTGGTTCTACTTGAGCTAACTTTTGCGCTAAAACTTCTTTTGCTTTTAGCACCAACTTCATGAACTCTCCCAATGAAATATTAATCTTACTAGATCAAATATTCATGAGCAGTTCTGTTTGCGACGTTTCTGGTTCAGTCATCTTGAAGGGTTCTTCATGATGATGCAACTGATCATTCATATCTGTATGTAAATTTCTTGGTGGCTGCAATGGTGGAGAACGAACTTTGGCTGTTGCTTTAGCAGCTTCAAGTTCCTCTTCCTCTTGCAGATGTTTAATCCACTGCCTCATATCTTGATATCTTCTTTTTCTGCATGAAGATTTGAATAGACTCTAGATGTTGTTGGTATATTGGTTAGTGGTATAAAATCAGTAGGTACTGGATCCACTACTGGTTCTTTCTGCTTATGTGCTCTGGTGACCACCATCAAGGGTGCACTTGATTTATTTTGAGCTACTGGTCTTCGCTTGATTGTTATCAAATTTACAGGGGCTGTAGCTGGTGGTGGCTTTGGTCTTGCTGGACAATCTTTATAGCAATGCCCATATCCACAGTCACGACAAAATGGTATAAATTTTTTTTTATTTGGACATTCTGCAACTCTGTGATTTTCTCCACATGCAAAGGATTCAAGCGGTGCTCTGGTCCAGTTTCTAGATGCTTGTTGTTGCATGGCAGCATATATAGCATACTGTTATGAAGATCCACCTTCTTAATCATTACTATAGTTCTATTGCTCTGCACTTCTGTACGGTTCGCAGAGTGCTTTGGTGAGGCAGGTAAGGCTAAATGTTCTGAGTATCCAAGAGCAGATTGTTGAGGTCTAGCTACTAGATTTCCTCCATACTGTGGTTCTCGATATCCTATTTGGGCATACCGTTGCAGAATTATCCGAGGATTGAAGTTGCAAAAAGCAGTTTCATGATCAGGTGAATTACACAAATGGCATACACTGATTTCCATTCGTTTTTTCAATTGAGGACACTCATTCACTGTGTGATTTCCTGTACAAATAGAACACCAAACATTTTTTATGGTAGGAGCCAGATCATCGGGTTGGACTTACACATGCAGGGTGCCAAGTCCCTCTCACTTATTAACTAGGATTAGGGTTGCCTTGGGATGGATCCGCAAACCCTCCAACAATTAGGTTGATTCAATACAAACATTCTAGATTTAAATCTTGATCAAACTTACTCCTATTCCATCAAAATGGAATTAGGAGAATTTGACCTTCCATTGTACTACTTATAGATAATGATTTAAATTTCAAACCTATTCTAGTTCCAGATGTCCAGACAATCCAGAGAGAATTCTCTTATTTGAAAAGTTCCAATTAGGTATCTTACTCTGAATCTGTTTGAAATTATTTTCAGAAAAATCTCATTTCTATACCACAGCTGATTCTCTTCCGAAAACTATGCAACCAATAGATCCTCAGATATAATTTTATCTCATCACTTCACCCCTCCTTTTAAAGATATTATCAATTTCTATAAAAGTTATCTGGAAAGATGATCATTAGATAAAAACTGAACACAAAAGGGGCCTTTCAAAAAGATATATTTTATTTTTTTTCAAAACTTTCTTCCACGTGGTCCAATTAAAATACTCAAATTTGAAATCTACGTAATGTAGCTCCTTCAAATTGATTTCTTTTTCTTTTCAAAAAAACTATAATTTTGCATCAGGGGCAGCCCGTAAATAAGCCATTATATTTGTAGTATAGCATGCAACTCAACAAAAAAAAAAAAAAACAGTGTAAATTTTGAACGACAACTCGGATTGAGACAATGACGGTGCAATTAGAAAGCCTTCAACGAGAACTTTTCAATGACACCCAACATGACCCAGTTCCGAGCTACGGTGAAAAAGTTATGGCCAGTCAAAGTTTTGGTCTGTTAACACTTGGTCAACCCGATGACCACTGCGCTTGAAAGAGATATCGGGTTGACCAAGTGTTGACCGACCAAAACTTTGACTGGCCATAACTTTTTCACCGTAGCTCGAAACTGGCTCATGTTGGATGTCGTTGAAAAGCTCTCGTCGAGGGCTTTCAAACGGCATCGTACTCGTGTCAATCCGAGTTGTTGTTTAAAAGTTATGATTTTTTTTTTCAGCCACAGACTATACTATGCACATAATAGCTAACCATCGAAGACTGTGTGGGCAGGACTGCAGGCAAAAAAAGATTTTATTTTAGTATTTTACATTGCCAAAAAATTGTCATCCTACATGGAAATCCTTATAGGGCCCTTTCCAAAGCCAAATTTTTTCTAATGATAAGAAAATATCTAAATCCATGAAAAGTCAGTGATAAGTGCATTTCATAAAAGGATTCACTCTATTACAAACATGGCTTTTCCTTCAAATATTTTCAACCCGAGTGACAGTATTATCATTCCTTTGAAATCCATTTATGCAAGAGAGATATCCTAGATTTAAGAAAGTGAAACATTTAAACCTTAGAATTTATCTGAATTCCATGTCTATTCACACAAGTAGCAATTCATATGATATAACAGTCTTTCAGAAGAATAAGTTCATGTTGTCATATAAACCAGTCTGATGTCTTATATTCGAGAAATTATTAAAAGCAAATGATTAATTAAGAAAGCGAGAAATAGATTTGAGAGCCTGATTTTGTAAATAGTGAGATATCACATTAGGATCTAGATTAAACCTCAAAATTTTCCAAAATACCCCACGTTTGATCAATGGTCTTCTTTTTTCCATATCGCGACTAGATACTAAAACACACCTTTGATCATCAGATCTTTGCAGTCCTAGAATTTTCTTTCCAAAATTACTGATGTCCCATACCACCAGCTCTTCCTTCCATAAAACCCTTAACCGCCTCATCTGATATTCTAGAGATCCACTGATCATCTAGCTGTCCTATAGTCCATATAGGATATTATCTCTTGTTTCCAAAAACTGGAGAGTCCATTTATTTGGATGATTGACATGCCTATAAGATGGATACCACAAATTCACACATGATCTTGTGAATTAAACAGAAGAATTAACATAGTTCAACATTACATTCTGATCCATTTTGGTTAGTGATAAGCTTCGAATTCTCATGGATCCAAGAGCATTAACTCTAGGGACAATACCACTAATGTTCACTCTTCTTCCCCCCTTAGGATTGTCAGTCCCTTGAAAATCTATTTCAGCTAAGGTATTAAGAAGACGTAATGATATTAGTAAATGTTTAAAGTGTTACTGTAGAAAAAAGTCTGAAACAATTTCACTTTTATCCTATATCTAGGTTGAATCACTGATATACAAAAATCATCTCCTAGTATGAAAAATAGTACTAGTCTGATCTTTTGCATATAATTCACCATATAATGAAATCAATTTTTTACTTTTGATCAGTTCCTATCAATTACAAATTTTTCAAATAAATTGGACTGTTTTTTCTTTTTATTGACTGGTTTGACATTACTTCGTCCATATTGACAAAAACTATCCAAACTTAGAATATGAAATTACATTAATGGAAATCTTAGCAATAAGATTTCAATAACTCTTAAACTATATCCAAACAAGATTTTACTACTCGAATAAAGAGTTATGTCACATTCATTCTATCTGGCCATTTCATATTGTTTGACAATGTTAAATTCAAAATTGACGAGTATCTTACACAAACGTTCACTTGACCCATTTCTAACGATCAGTACCGTTTAGAAATATATCAGACAAGTAACTGATTTCAAATTTTACCCAAATATGAAATTCAACAAAAAAGAGAAAAAAATAAATTTTAATTTTCAATCTGGGAGTGCCATACTCTAAAAATTAAAATGACATTACATCAGAAACTGCCCATGAATTCATTGTGATTCCTTTTGTCAATTTTAAATTATCTAGTACCAGGAAATAATTTAGCCTTAGTGAAAACAATGTGACCAACTAGCAAGAGGAGAAATACTTGCTCAAGCTCAACATCCTTAATGCTTTCTCCAATACATGCTAATTCATCATTCAAAGCTTTAACTTTCAAAACAAAAATCTGGGCACTTTCATCTCTGTTTTGAATAAATTGAAAGGTTTGCCTCCTAAGGGTTAGGACCCTTGATGTAGACCTGGATTCATAAAACTTCTTGAGGGTTTCCCAAGCTTCACTAAATATAGTGCACTTACCAACTTCCTTGAGAAGTTCATTTGTCACATTCATCTTGATCATATGAAGAGCTTTCTTTGGCCACCTATCATACCTCAATCGTTCTTGAGGTGCTTGAGGTCTCTCCTCCACACCTATGTAGGGTCGAAGATCTCATGTCGTAGTAGCCCTCCCGCCTATCAACAAGGGTTAGAACGCTAGGATAGACACCTAACTATGCAAAGATGCTACTTTTAGTTATTTCACTACTTTCTCTCTTAACTCTATTCACCACTAACACTACCCACCTTTAACTCTACTCCTCTACACTAACATTCATCATGATTTGTAGTGAAAAGAGAGAGAGAGAGAGAGAGAGAGAGAGAGAGAGAGAGAGAGAGAGAGAGAGAGAGAGAGAGAGAGAGAGAGAGAGAGAGAGAGAGAGAGAGAGAGAGAGAGAGAGAGAGAGAGAGAGAGAGTGGAGGTTAGCTCACTTGCTCATTTTACTTGCCAAAGGAAAAACTTTAACTATAGAAAACAAGAGAAGAGCATGAACTTGAAATCAAGAGCAAACAACAACAAGAGCAATAGCAAGCATTGAATAACAAATGAGGATGCTTCTCTTCCAAAATCAGTAGAGTTTCCTCCTTCTCATTAAGCATGCAAATAGAGTACAAATGGTGTCTTTTTATAAATGGGGAAGGCCCCTGCCCCAAAATCCTATTGGCTAATATTCGCATTGATCCTATCCATTCATCTTGGACCCAACTTGATCCAAGGGTCCACAAAAAGTACATTAGAAATCACAAGGTTTATGTGAGTCCAAAATTGGACCCAACTATAAAAAAGTAAATTCTAAGTTCTAACTTGACTTTGGGCCTCAAGTTTTATTTTAATTAAAAAGGGTCCAAGTCTATTATTTCTAGATACACTTTGCCTTGCATGCTCATTGGGCCATGGACTTATACGCGCAAGAAGCCATGCCCTCGCAACATATTTATTACTGAATTTATTTATTTGCTCACGTTGTGCTGGGAATAACCCCAACAAGACCCACGGTCTGAAGTAGTGTCGGTCCCCTGGCACTCTGCCGGTTCAATAGAATGATCGCTTGGTTCGCCTCTGGTTGATCGTCTGGTTCACCTCTGTTGATTAGGTAGCCCGTTACATCTTTTATAAAGTTAATTTTGTCGATATATTTCAAGTCCTTATTAGTGTGAAGGGACTTGTGGACGCCGGTGATGGTCGATCCAAGCTTAAAAACGGTTCGTCCAGGGATTGCCAAGAAGGGCGGCTCAGTAATACATGCAAGCGACTGGCAGCTGATCTTCCACTCAATCTGAGGCAAGGGCTGTATTCGGGTCAAGAATATTGGTGGGAGAAAATTGTCCCGCTTTGTCTTTACACCCATGAGATATGCCAAGTCCCAGGCGTAAGTTGCTGCCGCACAGATTGTTGGGTCAAGACAATTGAAATATTTATTTAAAAACTTGTTGAGAGCCCTTTGGGCGTCTACAACCGTTGTCCATCTGTGCTTTGAGGGGAGGTTCGGCCAAATGCAATTGTTGAGAGTGATTTTGTCCAACGGGATGCTGCATTCCACCCATTTGGTTCTTCGCGTGCATGACAAAAAGTGGGCATTTACTCTAAGCTATTGTGGACTCGTACGTCCTGATGGCCGCAAAGTCACGCTCGAATAGCTGTTGTCGCCACTCTGGTTGGGGTTGGAGGGCGGGGAGTGCTTGCAGCTCTTGTCCCTTAATGGTCTACGCCAAAAATGAAATCTGCTAGCTGCCTCTGGAAGACTTGTGAGGATATTTAGATAGGAATTCATCTTCTCTTCCACAGACTTTCGGCATCTGAAGGCCCGATTGGCAGATATAGATCGTGAGCCTCATGATGAGGATGCTTGATCCTCTCCTTGGCTTTGACTGGGACCTGTGTCTTGGCCTTGGCCCGAGGTGTCTGCTCTTGTATCTTGGGGCCCTTGGTCTTGTCTGTCGGACCCCTGATCTTGACTGGTTTTCCCTACTACTTGTTGGCCTTGATCTTGGCTCATGCTTGCCTGTGCAGCATCAAAGGGAGGTGGCATTGGAATTGCCACTGGGGTTGGCTGAGCTTTTTGTTCCATGTATTTCTGACAAGCCTTGAGAGCTTGTTTTGCTTGGGCGAGCTCCTGATTCGCGCTAGTCTGGTACTTATCAAACTCCGCCTAATAGATGTTTAGGGTTTGGCTGTATACCTGCACTTGATGCCTGAAGAGATTCATCTCTGCTTGAGAGAGTGGCCTTGAGTCAGGTGCAGGTTAAGCTAACTAGACAAGTTTTTTGCTTTGCAGGGCTTGCACCTCCGCTCCCAGGCGTGTGTTTTCTGCTTCATATATCTGGAGTTGCGCCTGGAGGGGGGCAAGCCGTTGGGATGCTTCAGACTGAAGCTCTTGCACCTTTGTTGTAGCGTCCGTCAACGCTTTGGAGAGGCTCTGGATATACTGATTGAGGCCATCCTCCTTTTGTTGCAGCTTCGTGATCTCCTGGTGCCCATCTTGCTCGTGTTGCTGAGCGATTATCAGCTCTTGCTGTAGCTTTGTGATTTCTGCTTGCAACTGAATGTTGTTGGTTGCCAGATGTAGTACCCGGCTGTCCAATGAGGCTCTGTGGCTGCTATCGCGTCTTGGATATAAGTTCCCAAGGCTTGGTAGGTCGTCATGATGTTTGACGGGGCAACCGGTACATTGTGCTAATAGGGGCTTTTTGTGTAGTGGCCCCGACAACCTGTACTGCATCGTTGTCGTCCTCCTCTATGAGCTTCTCTAGTGATTTCTGGCCATTAGGTGCGGTGGGGTCGGCACGATCTCGCGATGGAAGGAAAATTGTCTATACAAATGCATCATCAGACAATGGTTTATCGCCCTCGACAACCTTTGATGGAGAAGTGGGAGGTGCGAAAAAAGTAGAAGTGGAAACAGAGAGGAGGACAATTTTTCTAAACGATAGAATGGGTGGCACAGAGGGAAACTGGAGGGTGATGTGAAGGATGGAGAGTAAAAAAGTGGGTGATGTGCCCTGGCTTGGCGGTGTGAAATTAATGACTTGCATCCAGACCAGGGTGTCGGGAGACAACTACGAATCTGAAAGATTGAACTGAAGAGGGACGGTGGTGGAAGCAGAGGGGATGGAGGAAGAGATAGTAATGGAAGGGGTGGTAGAAGATCACTTTTGAAAATCGTGAACGTGCAGTTAAAATTGATCCTACAACTTGGACTATCAAGCCAGTGGTTAAAAAAGCAGATGACGATTCATCAACAACGGATCACACTTGTGATTGACTAGAGAAAAAATTGGGAGTTCACTACGATTCTCAAACGGATACTGTCAATTGGAATGAAGCTCTTGCAACAATTGATTGTACAGCATGATATATGTGTCAACAAGATATTCAATCATAAATGAGCGAGATTTTCTCGTTAGATCAAACTTTGGATACGCCAATCACGTTTTCACTAAATGTGCTAAATGTAGCCTAGATATCAACGGAACCTATACCAGATCCCATTGAGGATGATCTCATACCAATGAGCCATGCCTTAACTTATGATGGCAATGCAGAACTTACGGATGAACAGATTCTACATCATATGGATCCAACCAGATTTGGAGTGCATAATGTTCCTGATGAACCAACAATCAAATCGCCCAAAGCAGTTATATTGAAGGGAGACAGGATGACAGGTTCGATGACGAAGAAACAAGCAACATTATAATACGGTCTTGAAATGGAAAAATCTCCCTCAAAAGATCGATTTAAAGGAAGTGCCATCTCTATTGAATAAAGGCAAAGGAAAGTCAAGAATGATCCTTCAAGTCAGATCTCCAGCAAGACATCATCGTCTAGGAATTCTTCACCTGAGAAGAAAGATTTATCATCTCGAAAGTCATCACCTCCACAATCAATTCCTGCTAAGAAGTCTAAACGAAGATCCAAGACAAGTCCTTTCGAAAAAGAACAAGCAAATGTAGTCTAGCATGATATGCCAGAGCATTTTAAACGCTATACACTGGATGATGTGGTTATCATGTTACCTAAAGCACATCGTGAACCTGAAGAACACGTGCCGAAATCTAAAGAGGTTTACGATGGCCCAGCTAGAACGCAACCAATGAATATTGCAGGACCAGGAGAACCAGAAAAGATTGTACAAGTGGGATCACAACTTACTCCTGAACAGTATCAAGCACTCCGGTTGCTACTTATTAAGTATCAAGATTGTTTTGCATGGACTTATCAAGATTTGAAGGGTATTCCGACATCAGTCATTGAACATACCATACCTTTAGTACCTGATGCAGTACCAAAGGTTACAAAGTTCTATCACTGTAATCCTAATGTGGCAGATCTGATAAAGAAAGAACTTCAGAGATTACTTGACGCCGATTTCATTTATGAGATCAAGCATACCGAATGGATTTCACCGATTGTCATTGTTCCTAAGAAAAATGGGAAATTGTGAATCTGTGTGAATCTCAAAGCATTGAATAAAGTGACATGGAAGGATCACTTTCTGTTACCTTTTACTGAAAGCATTTTGAATCGCCTTGCTAGAGCGGAAGCTTATAGTTTCCTGGATGGATTTAGTGGTTACAACCAGGTTAAGATTGCATCTGCCGATCGTCACAAAACTGCTTTTGCAACAGAATGGTGCACCTATGCTTACAAAGTAATGCCGTTTGGACTCTGTAATGCACCAAGTTCATTCCAAAGAGTAATGCAATTTGCCTTCAAAGATTATCTGCAGAAAATTCTTGAAATTTACTTGGACGACTTGGGAGTTCATAGTACAGATACAGACCACTTGGATCGATTGGAGAATGTCTTTGAAAGATGCCGCAAATATCAGATTTTTCTAAATCCAAAAAAATGCCAGATATGGGTTTCTCACGGAGTGGTGCTTGGACATGTGATATCAAGACATGGTATTGCCATCGATTATTCTAAGATCAAAGTTATTGTGGAATTGTCACCGCCAGCAACAATTCGAGGAGTTTATGTGTTTATGGGTCATGCGAACTACTATCGAATTTTTATTATCTTCTTTGCGGATTTAGCACGACCTATATACAAATTAACTATTGTTCCTATTTGGACAGTAGAGGTGTTAGAAGCCTCTGAAAAGTTAAAAAAAAAACATTATCTTCAGCACCAATACTACGTTCTCCAGATTGGACATTAGAGTTTCATGTTCATACGGATGCCTCAAAATACGCCATTGGATCAGTTTTGACGCAACCAGATGACTATAAGAAGGATTATCCTATACGATTTGCAAGCAGACAGCTTACAGATCCAGAGAAGAATTATTCAACAACAAAACGTGAAGCGCTAGCCATGATTTTTTCTGTTCAAAAATTTCGTCACTATCTCATAGAAACGCACTTTGCATTTTATACGGATCATCAACCTTTACTTTACTTGGTAAATAAGACATGTAATACTGGTCAGAAAGGGGAAGCAACATTATCTAGTCGATCACATTTCACGAATTGAATCCGCACCAGTTAATACCGAAGTGGATGATGAACTGCCAGATGCTGCGTTGTTCTATGTTGAGGTAGTACCTGAGTGGGCGGCAGATATTGTTGAGTACCTAATGCTAGGACAACTGAATGACTCTTTGACAAAAGTACAGAAAAGACAATTGATTCATAAGACTCAATCTTATCAATTAATTGCAGGACAATTGTATCGTCGTGGATCAGATAATATTTTACGAAGATGTGTTTTACCGCATGAAGTACCAGATCTAATCATGTTTTCACATGATGGCATGGGTGGAGGACACTTCTCTACAGATATTACTGTGCGCAAACTTTTGCAATCCAAGCAGCATCCACATGAGTCCTCGCGTGGTGGATGGGTTCTCAAATTTAAGACCTCCGAGATCGAGGCCGGCAAAGAATTGGACAAAATACCTGCACTGGGAGAGCAGTCGGCATGGAGAATCACGGTTTTTGAGAAAACTCTGGAATCAATTAGGAGTTACATTGCCAGCCCTCGCCAGTTGCGGGTAGATCCTTATTACGTGCCAATGCCGCAAAGACAAAAATGGAAAGATTTGGGATTGGCTATGGATAAAATCGCCATCCATACGCCCAATTGGCCAATCATCCACCAGTCTTACAACAAGAATATTTTAGTGGATTTCCACCGGGCCTTACAAGCATATCAGAGAGAGTATCTCCACTCTCCGGATCCAACGGTGCGATAATCGGCAATGTTTGCAAAAGATTTAACTCTGTTGGCGTCAGTGGCAACCAAATGGGACGATTGCCTTCCTACCCTGGCATTTGATCCAAATAAGTCGATGGCCTCAGAGCAAATCAAAGATCAGCTGCCAATTGCTTGACTATATTTTCGTGCGGCTATGATGGGAGGCTCTTGGGAATCCCGCTTCACCTCATGGACAACTTCCAAGTGGATTGCCGAAGCCCACCGTTGTTTCCTGCCGCATAATTTGGATTTCAATACTGCACGCCTTGACTTTATGGAAAAGGTGCCATATCATTTAATTAAGGTTCGGCACGAAGCCAATAAAAGTCCCCAATAACTGCATATTGCAGCTGTCATGGCACCGCCACCAGTTTTGGTGGGGGATACTGTTGGAGGGTTTGTGGATCCCAAAGCAACTCTAACCCTAGTTAATAAGTGAGAGGAATTTGGCACCCTGCGTGTGTAAGTCCAACTCAATGATCACATAGTTATTTGATTAGTTAGAATGTTAATAAAAGGACTTTAGGCCTTTTTGCCGAACTTTTAATGTCGCAGGGCCTAAATGTCAAGTTAGTGAATAAAGTTGGGTTTCCCTCCAATTTTGATACCACACTTTTTTAAATTTGAATAAAAAGAGAGGCAAGACTGGACCAATAGGATTCAGAGGCCAGGGTCCTCCTCTCTACTATAAGAAGGGACCAACTCGAGTTGTTCCTCATGTTCATTTCCTCATTTCAATAAAGCAGATTGGTTCTCTTTAGAAATGGATTGATGAATGTCCTTGCTCTTCCTCTCTTTTCCTCCATTTCTCATGCTTTCTTTGGATTTTGCTAATTGTTGGATTTGATCATTATTGGGATTGCTATTTCTTATGCTTTTTTTGAGAGAAAGGGAGAGAGAGAAGAGTAAGTTTCTATCATTGTTGTGGATTTAGAGTTCATGGAAGTAGGGTTAATGGATGTAGTGTTAATGCTTAGTGTTAGATCCTCCATTCATGTTGAAATCTGAACTATACTATCGCTCTCATGGGAACGAACCTACGCGTGACAACTAACTCTGTCTCTTTGATGCTAGATTGACTAGATCTTGGATTCAGGTTGGGCAAGGAAAGAAACCCACTACATAGGGACAGCCCTCCAGTCTCTAAACATATTCCTATCAAACGCCCCATGACAGAGCTCTCTCATATAATAGGATCTCCTTCCCCTTAACATCCTCAACTATAGCCTCTGACGCATCAATGTCATAGCATAATATCGGATCGCCTCTAGTAGGTGGGGCATTGTAACCAGGTGGTGAGGCCGACAACAAAACGGAACTGAGGACTCTCGAAAACATCACAGAAATAGGCAAAGTCCTTAAGCTGGACAAAGCCGGTAAGGATGACAAAAACAATCATATTTTTATTTGCCTCTCATGCAATCTGATAGATATGAATGAGATCGGAAGTAAAGGGGGGGGAAGCCGAGAATGGTAGAGAAAAATAATAAAAAATTAATCTAATAAGATAATGAAAAATAAAAGATAAATTGTCATCTAGAGCAGTGGAAAACTCTAGAACGGCGGTGAATTACTTTTTCAAGATTTTCAATTGGAGATCAGTAGCCTAGAGGGCTTGCTCGTCTTCTTGGAGCGTGGCACGTAAGGTTGCCAATTCTATGTCCTTTGTGGTGAGCACAACTTCGTGAAGTTTGCGCTGATTCCGATATATTTGTAGCGCTTGGGCAGATTGATCTTTGTAGTACTCGGCTCATTTCTTTTGGAGTTTCTGGATGGCCGGTGTCTCTTCTTCTGCCATGGCTACCATCTGGTCTAGTGTAGATTGAATGGCCTACACTTGATGATCTGCTTGCTGGACTTTGAGCTCCAGGGCCGCCTGTTGAATTGCAAAATTGGCCTAGGCTCTCTGCATCTCCGTCTTCTCTTTTGAAACACTACGCTCCAGGATGCAGACGTAGTCCTTAAGCGATCTCTCGTTGGCTTTGAGATATTCATGCTCCTACTCGAGTGTCATCGTTTTCAGCACCAAGTGTTGGTGGTCAGATTGGTACGTTTGTCGTGCGATCTTTTCCTAGAGGAGCTTAGCCTGAAGTTTGGACACGAGTTGAACGTGTTGCGGAGCCGCGAGTTGTGCTTTTTGAACTAGTCCTTGTGTTGCTGGACCTGTACCTGGCCCTCAGCTCTTTCTTTTTCATTCTCTCTTTACAATTGCACGACCTGATCAGTCAAGGCCTGCGGCATTTGCCCTGCCACCAATTGGGCGCAAGACTGCTCAGTAGCTCGTTCATCGAACATCTGGTGGAATTGTTGCTGGAGGTCCGTTAAGACAGTCCAATATCCTAGTGCCTGAGTGTCCCAGCTGGACAAAGGTGGCAAAGTTAGGATGGGGGTGAAAGCGGTGTGGTGACGGAGATGGTGGTGATAGGTGGAAATGTAGAGGAGATGGCGGTGACGATAGAGGTGACAATGGAGGAGGTTGTGGAGGTGATAGCGGGAATGAGTATGGGGCGAACAGGAGAAGAGGTGAATGGAACAGTGACCTTGAGGGGGGATGACGTGACAATGGCGAGAGTGGTGACGGGTGAAGAAACGATGGTTGCAACAATGGAGGAGATGGGGGAAGAGGCAGTTAGACGGATAGGGCTACGAATGGCTGATGTAATTTGAAGAGTGGGAGAGGAACGATGGTTGCGACAATGGAGGAGATGGGAGAAGAGACAACTGGACATATAGGGCTACAAATGGGAAATGTAATTTGAAAAGTGGGGGAGGAATGGTTAGGGGACGTGATGTTGAGAAGGGGAGAAGATTGGGTAGGGCTCCTTGGTATACCTATGATGTCTCATCAAGGGTGACACTAATAATTTCTGCGTGATATGTTTCTCACTTATGGATAGCAATCAACTGTCGTTGCACATGCATTTTGTGATTTTCCCAAGTTACCCCATAGGTCATCCACCCTTCGTCCACTAATACTACATATGACCTAAGTAACTCTACTTGGTCATTTTTCTGCTCAATCTAAACCCATGCACAGTTTTTCTTGGTTCTTTGTACCAGGTGCCGTCTCTACGGGATGCTAGGGTTGGTGGGTCGTAGGGTAATGATTTTCAACTCAGGGCTCTGGGTTTCACCTTTACCCTAGGTTTCATACAGAACCCCATTCTCTAACATGTCCTGTCACTCTATGAAAAATTTCTAGTAGTACTTGGCATCACTGCCTAACTCCCTGCTAGTAGATCAAAATCACTCTTGATCTCCAAATTACGTAAAACCAAAATGAGAAGTACAATGACACTAGTAGATCCATGATCTAATCCAAGCTCAAACATTATTAGCCCTCGTATTTACAACTTCTTGCTCCTATTGGACCATTGATCTATCCACCTCTTGATTCTATTGGACCATTCTCAAGCATATCTAAAATCCTATTGGACCATTCATGGTTCCACCTCTAGATTCTATTGGACCATTTTGAACTTCATCAAACTAAATCAAAACACTTGTCAACAATCTATTTAGCTCGAGTTTCACCTCCTACACTACTTTGGCTCAATAGTGGCATTACATGTGGAATTGATCAATTTGCCATCTATGCCAATTTTGACCCTATCAACATTCTACACCAAGATGCTTGACATAGAAAAGTGTAAGACCCCTACAACTAACATAGTTAACCTTGCGTTTTTCACACTCCTAAAAAGTTATCTATTAAAGTTTAAACATTGATCTTGATATAACTCCAAGATTAAATCTATGCTTGATGATGGCACTTTTGCTCAAAGGCTTGGTGAGTAGATCAGTAATACAAGAGGATGTGTTGATATGCTCCAAATAGATTTCTCCTCCAATAAGCTTTTCTCTCACAAAGTGGCACTTCTATGTGTTTGCTCCTTGCATGAAATATGGGATTATTGGCAAAAGCTTGGGCTGAGATGTTGTCACACTTGATCATTGGTATATCATCATCTTTGATGCACTTTAGCTCCAATAACAATCTCTTGATCCAAAGCACTTCTTTGGTAGTTGTGGTGAGTGCTTTGTACTTGGCCTCACATGAAGAAAGGGCTAGAGTATCTTGCTTTTTGGAAAGCTAAAATATTAGATTGCCTCCAAGAAATATAGTGTATGCACTAATAGACTTTCGATCCATCTTATCACTTGCAAAGTCAGAATCCGAGTAGCCAACAATAGATAAATCCTCACTTTTATAAAGTAGACCATAATCACAAGATGAAGATATATATTCTAGAATCCTCTTGGCCATCTTCCAATGATGAATCTTAGGATCTTGCATAAATTGCTTAGTAAGAGAAAGAACTTTAGAAGATGCAAGCTTTAAGAGAATATTCCCAATTCCTTCAATTGGACATCGTAATCATTTGTAGTGTATATTGATTTCTTCTCCATCATAAGGTGAAATAGAAGACAAAGAGTCCTTGGAGCTACACATATGTGAAGAGGTTCCACTATCAATATACCATAGTCCATCCTTCTTGAAAAGAGAGGATGAGAACCTAGAGACCATAAGAGATCTCTCTCCAATAGTGTCTTTCTTCTCATTGGTGATGTTGGCTTGCTTGAGTTGATTCTTCTTCTTGAAGCAATTGGTGGCATAATGGCCTTTCTTGCCACAATAAAAGCACTTGATCTTCTTCTTCTTGAGCTTAGATATAGAATAACTCGAGGAGTCATCCTCCTTCTCATCTTTGTCTTTGGCTTTGGCTTTGTCCTTGTTTGAGGATTGTTGATATTGGCTCTTGCTCCTCTCTTTGTGCTTGTCCTTGACAAATAAAGCTTTGCCATCATTATGATTGAGAGAAAGCTTGTCCATCCTCAAGGGTTTGTACTCTTGTCTTGATTCTTCAGATATAAGCCACTTTGAAGAGCCTCCAAACTTGGTAGCTCCTTCTTAATGGCATAGGATTGGACAAAGTTGTCGAATTCATTTCTCAAGCCATTGAGAATGACTTGGACTAGCTCACTTTGATTGATTAAATCACCAATGAATGCAAGCTTCCTATGAATATCTTTGACTCTCAAAACATAATTAGATGCACTCTCATCACTCTTTTGACTACTTTGAAAGATTTGATTTCTAAGAGTGAGAAGCCTAGAGGTGCTCTTAGCCTCATAGATAGTCTTGAGAAAATTTCAAGCTTCTTTGGTTGTAGTGCAAGTACCTATCTCCCTCAATATCTCATTAGAGACATTCATCTTGATGTAGTGGAGAGCCAACCTAGCTCTCTTCTTGTATTTTAAAACCTCTTGAAGAACTTGTAGCTCTTCTTCAAGGCCAAGAACAATGTCCATCACATCTTGAAGTATCAAGATGGACTCCATCCTCAACTTCCATATTGAATAATTGGAAGTGGACAATCTCTCACTTGGTTCCAACAAGAATGAATCCATTGAAGCCATCTAAAGTGAAATGAACTCAAATGATGAACAAAAAATGTTGCTACACACTCACAATAGGATCCAATAATAATGTGCTATCACCTCCTATGCAAGGTCTTGCAACAAACTGTGAGATGATTCTCACTAGCTATACCAATCTCTCCAAAACTAGATCTACTTCACATCAAATGATGGAGTATGGGAAAAGTTAGGATCAAATAATCTTAGCACGTGTGAAATACACCTAGAAGTTAAATTTCACTCAAATACAATGATATTGCATGAAACAAAATGGCTAAGATCTCAAAACAGTGCCTAGATCTCAAATAGATAAGATTGAAAAGCATTCAACTGTGATTTGGGATCAAACAAGCAATCTCTTGACCAAACCAAATGTGCCCACCCAGGCCTAGGTGCCCTACCTAACCCTCTTCAAAAGCTTATAACTTTTGATTGTCTAACCAAATGGAATGAAACTGATTGCTTCAAAAACTAGACAACTGTAGCTTTCAAACAAGCTACCTAGCAAGATTTTTGGATCAAACATGAAAGAGAACTCTCAAACTGAAATTGGATGTTCCTCACAAGTGTCTGAGCACCTGATTCCGTATAGTACCAGGTCAGACCCAATCAATGCCCTATTGATCTCCTTTGATCCAAGATTGAACAAGATAGCTAGGAAAATGGATCTTGACAATTTCTAGCTCAATATTGGTGGAAAACTTTTATACTAATGATTGGAAATGCATGGTAGCCTTAGGTAGGCTCTGATACCATGTGAATTTCACACGTGTGGAGTGCCCACCACATGTGATTATGATCTCCTAAGGTGTGTGGATGCACGATGATCAAGACTATATCGAGATTCAAGATCTACCTTCAACTCAAATGGCAAAAACACACTACTACATGCATTAACTCACTTCCAAAGTACATACACACGTGTGGGAAGTGTTGCAAAATAAAAACTAAGTACAAAAACATCTTGCTCTCGGGTAGCTCTTGGGTAGAGAGAGAATGCTAGAAAACACTTAATCTCAAAATTACTCTTGATCTCCAAATTACTTAGAACCAAAGCTCAATAGTGGCATTACATATGAAATTAATCAATTTGCCATCTATGCCAATTTTGGCCCTATCAACATTCTACACCAAGATGCTTGACATAGAAAAGTGTAAGACCCCTACAACTAACATAGATAACCTTTTTGCATTTTTCATAGGACATTGGTGTGGTCCTTTTTTGCCTCCTTGATATGGAAAGGGACTTCTAGACCAGAATGCTCGTGTGCATTCTGTCCGGTTTCACGGATGAAGTACAGTAATCTCGGATTCACTAGGGAGCGAGGGGAAGCGGTAGGCCGTTGATCATTCTCACCTTCGGGCTGACATTGGTAGTCCTCTTGGGTTGCCTCTTTGGCTTGGTCTAAGATGATGGCCGCGCAAAAGCGAAGGAAGTGATAAAGACTTATGAGCAATCAGTTGTTGTCGTGCTTCCGCCAAATGCTACAATCTCATCCCTACTAGATAAGACTGAATCACCACAACATTAACTCTTGATCGTCGAATGAAATCAAAACTCTTCGTCGTGGTCATCATAGTGAAAAATTTTCGATTCACAAAAGCACAAGAAAATAGAATGTTGAGAATTGTGAATAGAAAACAAGAATCCAGACCACAATTTGCAAAGTGCAAAACTATCACACAAAAAACCTTCTAATCCATTCTTAACCCTACACACACTAAAATGAATAACAGCACAACATCAAATAAATGACACGTATACTCCATCGCTTACAAACCAGAACAATTCACAAAAAGATACAACGTACAATTATCATTAAATGCATAAAAAAGTTAACTACACAACAAGTTAACACAATGACGAGAACATTGTCCGTTCAATGGGAACTTCCATCCATGGAAAGCATACAAGGGGTCTTGGTTGTCAAGGAGTTGAGGCAAGAGCACAAGCAACAATGATGGGACAAATTATGAGGAAAGAAGAAAGTGAAGAGAAGGCACTATTCACTCAAGACAACGATAAGGGCAAGGAGAAGACATATTTCAAGAAAGATGAAAAACTCAAGAAAGAAGGTGATGGAGATTCATCATTAAGTGGAAAGAAGGATAAATGTGGCTAACCATTGTGAATTGATAGCCAAGGAGAAGACACCACAAGTGAAGCCATGTTACAAGAAATTGGATCACTCAAATCACAATTTCATGGAAGTTTAGGGCAAGGAGGAGCCTATTTCTAGACTGCCTAGAAGAAGTGGTGATGCATGGAAGACATGTGTTTTGGCTAAATCACCTAAGTTGTCTTTATCAAGATCTATCACAAAGTCATCAAAGTCTTTCCAATTTCTTCACTCGAGAGTGCATTTTGCAAGCGTAAGAAGCAAGATAGTATCTTTGAACCCTTCATAGATGGTGTTAATAAGCATGATGTAACTTCTCTATTATCTTCAACATTCATGATGTTTAACACATTATGTACGTATTTCAAGACAATGAATGGAAATAAGTGAATCGTCATCTAAGAATACTTATATTCATAATAAAGTGTTGAGTTTTATTTGATCTAAGATGAGCATTGAATTTCATATTAGAAAAATGATGCAAAATATTTGTTATTTTAACATGCATAGTCTTGGAAATCATGTTATGTCTTATGTTTGTGATCTTGATAACATGATGGATCTTTGTGAGGCAAGAAGGCCTCTGGTTTTTTTCAACAAGAAGCAAATATTTTCAAGAAAAAAAAGCTTTTAAATCAAGAATCTTCTTCAAACATGGAAGGAACCAATGGCAATTGTGCTAGGATGTTGGAATGCTCTTCATGGTGTTTGTAAATGGATTTCTATCAAGGAAATCTTATCATGACTACGGTGATATTGCATCAACTTCAAGTTTATTAGCTAGTTTTCTACTAAATCCATGCCAAAGAATCCACTTAAGAAGCTCCCAGAGTAGCTCTTAAAGTTATGATAGATCTAGCATACTTTTCTGAAACTAATTTTTAGGATAAGTGAGAAGAATGCAAAAGATAATCTTGTAAATATGTACATAGATGGATCTCATACATGTGGAGGTTGCTTCCATGTGTGAAAGACAAACCTACTTTCAATAGGTGGATCTCATACCTGTGGAGGTTGCTTCTACGTGTGAAAGACAAACCTACTTTCAATAGGTCCATTTGTCATCGTTAGAATAAACCTTTCATCAAAATTTTGTGTTAAGCCAACAAATCAAGTTTTGAGGTCTAGTAGGAAGTATGCTATGATTGGACCAAAATGGTAAAGTAGCAAGTTACAACAGGATGAGAGGCCAACTCACACGTGAGAAAATCTTCACACCAAACTTACATATCAAGATTGTATTATTTCTAGTTTTTGATAATTGATAGAAATGAAAATAGTAATGCAACCAATCACTCATGTGGATTGAATGAAACCATTTATGGTTCTAAATCACAAGTTCTACTATTGTAAAAACTTTAACTACTTTGTGGTAGTTGATTGTAATAGTTTAAGCTCTTGCAACTTAAAATGTTAAAAAAATAATGAACTACTTGTTGACACAAAACTTAACTTATCAATACTTAACTCTTTCACAAAAAAGCTAATAAATGCAATTGTATGAACCTCAAAAAAAAAAGATAATGATCTTCTTCTTTTTTTTCATCGAAAAATCTCACTATCATGACAAGACGAAGTTCATGGTATAATACCACAACTTTCTTGTCTCACAAAGAAAATTCTCAAATGTCTTTAAAATCAAAAGGCCTAACATATAGCATTGCAAAATGTCCGATATATTGTCTTTGTTGAAGATAAAGCCACAACAATTTTTTTGACCTTAGCCAAAGCACAATTACCGATGAACAAAATGTATCCTACAAATAAATGCCTACCATTAATATTACCTACCCAATCGTTATCAAGAAACACACCACAAACAATCATCTTTAATTTCTTAAAACACAAGCCCAAATCCAAAGTCTCCTCAAAATAACCAAAAATTCTTTTGCATGCATTATAGTGCAATTTTATTGGTTTTGTTATACCTTAACTTAAATAGCCCCCCTACAAAAAAATATATCAAGCCTAATATTTGTCAAATAGAAATAGTAACATTGGATTCATTACCATCCCACCTTGAGATTTTATGATTTCCTTTCAAAGGTGTTGCTAATCCTCTACACATTGACTCTTTGAATAGTCAAGTCGTACTAATTTGCCAAAATGATAATTGTAGTGATGTTGCTTATCCAAAATTCCAAACCTAGACAATATATATTGTGGTGAACCTAAATCTTTCATTGCTAATTCTTGTGAAAGAATGTATTGTTTCATCCATTAGTACCATATTTGATGATGTAATAAAAAGATCATCAACATAGAAAAAAATGCAAATAATATTTTTGCCTTGACGTTGAAGATGCAACATAGTATATGTACTTCCTTATTAAACCTTTTGAAAAAAAATTCTTCTATTCTTCTATTCCATGCTCTTAGTACCTATTTAAGTCCATAGCATGCAATTTTAAGTTTACACACGTGGTAAGTTATGCTTTTAACAACTAACGATGTAGTTGTTCAAAATAAATATCCTTCTCTTTGATAGCACGAGTGACATCCATATGATAAATATTCCATTCAAATTGCGTAGAAAGAGCAATGCAAATACAAATAGAAGGCATCTTTGCAACTAGTGAAAATGTTATCCATAATCTAATTTCTCAATTTGAGAAAACCCTTTGCAACCAACCATGTTTTATGTCACTAAAAAACATTTAAACCCTTCTTTAAGTTTGATTCAAAATCAATATATCGAGTAACATCAAAAGATGGCATTACATTATTTTAACAAATGCAAGCGTTTAAGGTTACATTATGGTCGTAAGATAATTAGCAAGCTAATTTTAAACATTGATTTGATTTCAAGTTGTTCCATAAGTGTGTATTCAACTTCATATCCAACCATGTTAGAACATTTTTAGCAAATCTTACCAAAAAGTAGCAAAATCAACAATTGCAAGTCACATTAAATTAAAAGAAAATTATTTTATGATATCTTACATAGGAAAATACTATATACATTTACTAGTAATAGAATGGAACGTGTTAAATTGCGTGAGGCTACATCAATTCTTCAAAAAAAATTGTGATTTTGACTCCAAAAAGACAGTTCTTGAGATGTTTGTATCCAATCTCAACAAGTATTCCCTACACAAGTCTCATACTTCACTTTGAGGTGTCTTGCATTTTTTATTGGCTTGACCTCATTTCTATGTTTTCGTTTGTTATTTTTAACGCTCATTTGCTAATGATGAGCATATTATTTACATATAGATATATCAAATAATCAAGCAAGTCTAAACAAGCAACACAAGGCTCCAAGATGCCATTGACATCTCGAACGGGGCTTCAGCTTGTACCATTGGGCCCCCTACTACCCAATTCAATCTATTGTCCTTGACATCATGCAATAGTCTTACAATGTGTGTGTGTGTGTGTGTGTGTGGGTGTGTGTGCATGCGTGTGAGTGCGCATGTGCATTGCAATATTGCATGATCTACTGCAAAAACGTTCTAGAACATGTGCTCCAAAATGTCAACCATCCAAGAATCGAATCACCAACCAAATAAAAATTGGAAAAAAGACTTTTGGCTAAAAAAAATTGATAGTTTAGTTAGCATTAAATGAACTTGAAAATCATCGATGCACACATCAGAAGAAAAATGTATGAATAAATTAGAAAGAGGCAAAATTAGCATTGCATAAAGTCTAGAGCTATATTGATATGGTCAATTGTAGATAGAAATACACTACAAACCAAAAAGATGTTGGAGTGAAAACAATGAAGGTTACAAGCTTGCTTTCAGGTTTCATATTTTCTTGTGCAAGTTGAATTTATTCACGTTATTTGTCACAAGCTTTGAGATGGGTGCTTATGCTTCATAATTGTTGTCATTCAATACGGTTCCATGTGATTTCATTTGACATTATACATAAATAAAGATGTTCAATAAAGAATCACTAAATGACCCAAAACTAAATTGCTCTTGAAAACACCTTTACTCTGATACCAAAAACAAAACAAGATTGCGTTCCTAATCCCGGATCGTGATCTGGAACACGTTCCAAATCCAGTTCTATAATGTGGGCTGCATCATTGACACACACACACACACACACACATACGTGTATGTATGTATGTATGTATATATTACTTGCCAATCAAAACATTGCAAATGTTTTGAGCTGCAATGATGTCATCCAATTCCTTATAGCAAAGTGTTAAATCCAAAGTCTTTACTAGCTAATCAAATATATTAAAAAGGGCTTTGGCATGCATGTCAACATGCCATTTTTTTTCCTATCAATTAGCTTTGATATTTACAATATGCATACTCTACATCACAATAAAGAATATTCCAACAAGGAGCAAGCTCCAAGCATTGACAAAGTAGCAACTGAGATTCGAACATGTGTAAGCATGATGAACACGATTCCAACTCAACTATTAAGGGTGGTTTCACATAGGAGGGGGTAAGTGGCAGTGGACCCCAATACTATCTTCCCATTGGTTGAGGCCACTTTAAGTGGCCCTCACCATTCACACAAGTTGCTACTTATCCCTAGGTGGCAAAAATAATGCTTACAGCAGGTAAGTGCCCATGTTTGGGGGAGGTTCCCAAGTATGTTCACTTACTCCCCAATAAGTGGTGGGACTACAATGCCTAATCCCATAAGATACCTTTCTACATTGTCCAGATTTTATTTGAGGCTACTTGAAGTTCCCTCCTATGTGAAAACTACTACTACTCTGTGGGATTTACTCATGAGAGGATTTGAAATGGAGTTGAGTCCTGTGTGTGAAAACACCCCAAGTATAGTTTACATCACAAATGCCATGCCAAGGAAAAACATGCTCTACATGTCAACAGGCCAAGGAGCAAGCTCTAAATGTCAACAAAGGAGAAACTGAAATTCGAGGATGTCCAGGCATGAGCACAACTCCAACTCCACTACAACAAAAGAGACGCATGTCAAATTTCAACATTGGCTCTTGATTAGAAACGACAACACGTTTAAAAACCTAGAATTTAAAATCATTCTTAAACATCAGTTTATTTTTTGGCAACCTTGGTAAATTTCATTTGGAAAATGTTCGAGGTAATGTGAAATGAAACACATACAAATCATAATAATCAATCATCTTAATCTAAAACTATCACAAAGAATTTAAAAACACTTGCTTTTGCAATGCTAATAATTCTCTTAACAATAATCCTCAAAAACCATCAGGCGAGGAAACTTTTGATTTTGATAAAAAAATATGCCTTCTTCTATGACATAACAAGTTGAAGGAGAAAGGCCTAGTTTGTGGCATGGACTAGATCACTTTAATAATCTCTCAATGTAACAGGGCATGCTACTCAATGTCTTCTATGCTGCAATACCTTTAATGTGTGTACCTGTTTATCTTGCATTTGGTTCACAGTCTCACTTCAATCAAAAGTAGACTGTTTATGGAACAAGTACTGGTTCATTGATACAGATTCAATCCAACTGGCAATGCATTACATGATACACATGGAATTGTGATGTCCCCCTAACCTTATCTAAGCCAAAATCCGCTGAGTCGATAAGGATCAAGTCTAACACAAACTAAAAAGAATGCAGCACCTTGAACACAATATGTGAATTCATTGAGAAAAAAATGGATCCTCAAATGATGGCGACTGCTAGGTGCAACTCGCATAGCAAAAGGTTGCACCTGTGACTCGTAGCATCCAGTTGTTTCATGAGCAAAGAAATAAATATGAGGGTGAGATTAAGGTTGCATCGGTGGCTAACTTGGAGCTGGAGTTGATGCAGACTCGTGGGGAAGGTTTGTTGGGGGCATTTCAGATTGCTGCGGCGGAGGTGTGTTAGGTCTCTGTGAATTCACAGGAGGTCGTCTAAAATTCTCTATTGGGCCTGGCCTTAATGGCGAGGACAATCTTGGTCGAGGATCTACAGCATGGTAGTCCTGAAGCCTGCTTTCTTCAAATTCCACAAAGTCTTGTTCGTCACGTTCATAGCCTTGAAATGGACTTCTTAGCTGTCTTAGTTGATCCTCAGCCAATCTGTAAAATCCCTGCAGCGACAAGCTCTTGTTAAACATTGGTTCTCCATCACAATTCCCATACATGCGTTGGCATACTTAGATATACTGCAACGCATAATCCAGAAGGCCTTGCAAGGTTTTGGTTTTGGCATTTCATCTTGTTAAAGGCTTGCTCTTGCTACAGCTTAACCCTAAGGCTGCAACCAGCACCAGCCTTTCTTGTCAGGAACTTTGCAGGGGTGTTCTTCCTGTACTTACAAACTAAGAAACCAATGCTAGATGGATTCCACGAATTTGACTAAGGTAACCAGATTGACGTTAGGCACAGAATGCGAAACTTGAATGTCCCAAGTGAAAGGTCACTAACAAACAAGTGAAATGGCCAGAACTTGTGAATGGCACCTTATGAACAAAATCCCTAGACATTTAAAGTTTATTTATGTTGTGTGTCCCTCCCATATCAAAAAACGAATTGAACTCCAAATGTCCACAATGCCAATCATCGCAATATATAGATGATGTGCAAGGGCTAAAGGTTCCTAGAATGGTGTTGCATCACTTTTTGATTATTCACAATTGCAACAATATTTTGTTTTGAGTCTTTGGCAAAACCAATGAATAAAGCTCTTGCAGTGGTTGCTTCTGATTATAGATATGTACTCATTTTGCCGTGGTCAAAGTTGAAGCATCCTATAGGCAATGATAAAAATTTATGTTTGTCAACAGCAATATCTTTGCAACTGAACAGTTTCATGCCCAAAACAAAATTCTCTGTTACAAAAGAAAATTGAGTCTGGCCGAAATGCTATTGATGCGTGCACTTTACATTTGGGCATTAGGTTTTTCACAAAAAAATTCGATGTCCTGCCGGGTGCGTTCTTTATATTTTCTAAAGCACATATGCTTTCAATCTGATGGCCAACTTATTGGTAAACGACTTGGCATACTTTGTATCCTCCATGGATCAACTTGACTGCTAAATGAGTCCTAAAGGTATTCTTCTGCTAAACGAGCAGCTTCATCTCCACTGACTTCTCTCAAAGTCTACAAATATAAGAAAACGACACTTCTGAAACGCGTACAAATTCCTAGAGAATACATAATATACCTGTTCAGACTCAAGGTCAGCATTGCTCTCTCAATCAGGCACAAATTCATCCTAGCCTTCATCGCAGGTGAAGGCCCTGGTTTCAATAATAGATCCGTGACTCCGTGAGTTACCTTATTCCTTATTCTAGACCTGAATGCAGTGCAAAGACAAAATCCCAAATTTTCCTTCCTTATTGGATACAGTCGCACTGCGACCACCTTACACAAGAGATCAACAACAAAATTCTGTAGTTGTTATTGAGCCCCATAATTGTGACTGGTCGTGAATAGAACGTTCAGATAGCCCTCTTCGGGCAATATCTTTCTGCTCCTCGGGTTTCCTACCAAGCGATGCAGATCGAAGTCGACGTAAGGCTCTTCAAGCAGATTGTCCCTACGGTCTTCCTAAGCGAGAGCTATATGCCTCTAGTTATACTCATTCCTCGCCTCATAATACGTACACAGCTATTTTTACATAAATAAGCACTTTTTGTCTTGCATGTCCTCATTGTGGGGCTGATTCGAGTCGAACTCCAAGCCTCGAGGAAAGGACAAGGGGCTTTCTCCAGTACGCTTATTGACATGATGAATGCCAACTCTAAATAAGATAAGTAAGCTGTTAGATGCTGCTGGATAAAATTATTTTGTGTCTATAGGAACTTCATTCTTATAATCAGAGGCTAAGGACATGGCAAAAGGCTCGCTATAGCATTTCTGCGTGTGAGATCAAACTGAGTAACTCGGGAGGACCTCATATTTCCCAAAAAACACATGCTTCGGCAAAATTTCCAAGAGCAATTCTCTCATCTCTGAAAGTTTCACCGACTTCTATTCAGAGGCACAGAAGGAGATCCATTTCGACAAATGAACATAAGTCAAAATGGAAAGGCAAGATTATTGAGAGGAAGCGCAGATTCTTATAAAAACTGTCCAAAATTAGTTTAAGGAGAACAGAACTTCTTATTACATATGAAGCTGATCAATTTATTGCCGTCTGTGTAGAGAGCAACCAGGTGGCGTATCTAATAGTCTCCACATTCTTTCAGGAACTTGTAAGATGTCATGCCTCGCATTCTTGCAACGAGAAGTTAACATCGTACAGAAGAAGAGGAGAACTCACGTACCACGGGGCTATTTTGATGTTGCGAATGGCCGGCGGATAATACGAGTGAAGCAGCCATACAAGAAATGTAGAACAGCAAAGATCGCCACGGATACATGAACTTTCGTGCAGGTAAACCTCTCCGCGATTGTTGTCTCGTTTTAACATCGACAAAACACGATTGCTGACTACATAGAGAGAGTTTCGGACTGAGCAACTTCAGAAAATGGTTTCATCGAAGATTCCATGAAGATCCAAATAAAATCCACTCAGAAGTTACAAATCTAAAATTCTGTAAGACAAGTATCCAAGATGAGTTTCATCCAGCAATATACATAAAATCAAGTACAATCCAATGCCGTTAATCCTTTTCGCTTCCATACATGCATCCAAATTAGCATGCAATCATCTCTATATGAAAAGAAGAGATAAGCAAAACATAAAGCATCCGGAAGACATATTAAAAGAACCGGCCAGAACTTGAGAGGGACGTTATTATAGTTACGGATCGCAAGATAATGAACAATTACAGATATCTATATCTGTGTTGATTGAAAATTATCCAAAAAACATGAAAACAATTACTCATAATCAGAACACTTTGCAAACAAAAAAAACACAAGAATCGTTCGTCCTGACTCCTCATGCATCTCCGATTTTCGTTTGCTGAAATGAAGCAGCATCATTAGCGGCTCCTCTTTGGAGCACTCAAAGCTACAAAAGAACAATGACATCAGTTTAAATTTTTCATTCCAAAAACACGAAGCCACGAAAAAGAACACAAGAATCGTCCTGACTCCTCATGCATCTCCGATTTTCGTTTGCTGAAATGAAGCAGCATCATTAGCAGCTCCTCTTTGGAGCACTCAAAGCTACTAAAGAACAATGAAATCAGATCATATTTTTCATTCCAAAAACACGAAGCGACGAAGAAGTCTGACAGAATCAGAAAAAAAGAAACAGAAATGGATCAACAGCATCAAAGATCGTCCGATCATCGCCATCAAGAAAAGCAAGGAACGTCCATCAACAAGAAGTAAAAGAAAAGCAAGAACAAAGAACGAGATTTCGCCGGGAATTAGTACCTCACACCTCATCACTTGGATTACTGCCGCGTGGCTGGATCTCCACGTGGAGTATTTTTCATCGTCAGAATACCGCAACGTGGCAGAATCTGAGGTGAATGACGAGATCCAACGGCCATCAGGATCTCAAACGTAGCGTACGATGAAGAGACGAGGAAACGCTTCCGTTAAGGATTGGGATTGGCTGAAATCGCCGAGAAGCAAAACAGCGAAGCTCCATGGCAGCGAATAGGATTCTGACACGTGGAAAAGGGATTAAAAGCTATTAAAAAAAATAGTACTATTTTTTCCTTTTGGGAGGGAGGCAGCGCGGCAGCGCAACCATAAAGGAAGTGGCGTGGCGTGGAAATGGGGCTCCGCTGTGACGTGCTTTTTCAGGCAATTCATGGAAGTGCATTAATTGCTGCCATTAATTACCACCCCATCCCACCCCACAAACCCCCCCCCCCCCCCCCCCCCCCGAAAGGAACGTTTCTGTCGGTTGCCCTTTTTAGTTTTCCAGCCTTTTACAATTGGAACTTGGATGGCACCCTCATAGTTGATTGGGTTAGTAGGGCTCTCTATCTTTGCCCTTTTGGAGGCTCACCTCGTGTCTTCACCTTTTCATTGGGTACATGGAAAGAGGTGGGGTGAATGGGTTTTCAATCCTCTCCTCTAATTGGTGGAGAGACTATCTCATCTTAACCTATGAAGCCCAGAGGAGCCAAAATCTAAGATGTTGTAAACCCATTCACTCCCAAGGGGTTGAGAGCTTCCGCGTGTTGCATACTATGGGTTTTTCTTTTAACCCCCTTTAACCCATGTTGACGACATCTTTAAGGGGTGAATGAGCTACATGTAAAGAGGCTCTAATAAGCTTTATGCCTTAACCACGAAGGGCCTCTTGCCAAATGTCTTGCCATATTGTCAAACGGCTTTCTTGATTGATGTGCCCACTAGCATTGTAACTTCATTTGCACCCATTGTAAACAGTGTACATGAATGTGAACTCTACCTACGGTCACTTTGCACAATGTAACTTGTATACACGATCTATAACTAGCATGTTGTCATATACAAAAATGCCTTCAAGTTTTTGTGAATGTTTGAAATGAGGAAAGATCTTTGAGTAATATTGAATGAAAGATGATAAATAATTTTGCAAGACAAAATTGTCTTAGGAATGTTGCATGGTAGTTGACATCTTTTCTCATCTCAAAGTCTAAAGTTTGATTCAAATTGTTGCACGCAAATAGGTGATGACAAGATTTCAAAATGTCCCTATGAATAATTCATTGAATAATTTCATGAATGCAATCTACAACCTGATTTTGTTTGATTCAAATTGTTGCACGCAAATAGGTGATGACAAGATTTCAAAATGTCCCTATGAATAATTCATTGAATAATTTCATGAATGCAATCTACAACCTGATTTTGTTGGTGACTTAATCTAGTATTTGATTGATTATGATTCATTATATCAATTTATGAGACTTGTTTAGCTTCAACCTGGTTTGATAAAGAAGATAATGAATGCAAGATTGATAAATTCTAGTGATATCATAAATTCAATGTCAAGATCTTATATTATTAAGCAGTGCTTCGCAATATATAAGTATGAAATCTAACATAATGTGCTTGTAATTTACATGTGTTTGGATTCTGCATTTTGTGAAATGATTTTTTTTGGAGAGCGATTAGACCCATATATGTAAGCTATGGAATTTGTGCTTACTGTGGCTTGTCATTTATGGCCCATTTGAGAATTATGTGGAGTCTTAATCTCCTTGAAATATCATTCATCATAACACTCAACAATTACATCTCATGATGCAAACATCAAACAATGCTTGTATCAAAAACTAGAATGTCAAGACTTAAAAAACATATGAATGTCTCTTGATTGTAAACATCATTCAAAACTAATTGTACTTGCAAATGGTGGATTATACGAACCATAAAGCTTTTGTTTTACTAAAATGTTGTACGTTAAGTCCCTTGTTAATAACTAGCTTCATTGGCCATATTTGATGACATCTTCATGGAATGAATAGTAATGCTATTAGGTGTGAAAACTTGGAAGCATTATCTTCTTATAGTCAAGGTTGCATTCATGTTAATAATTTATGATTTCACTTCATAATTCTAATAATTCATGTGATAGTGGTAAGCTATCATGATGATTTTCTAGCATGTCTGTCATGTGCTGCATGTAATTAGTCCATGAGCTTACTAATGAATTGCCAAATATAGCCATGGAGCTAAATTAGACTAGAATTAGTCATTAGGGTTGTTAATAAAGAGGCTCGAACAACCTCGCTATGTTTGTGAATAGCGGACTTGCAATAATGGTTGTAAGGCCCAAAAAATAAGGTCCCAAACTTAGAGTAGAGGCACAAATGACCACTATAAATAGCTGAGGTCGTGCTGAATTTGGAGGCCTTTTTTGTTTTTGAAATTTGGTTTTTAAGAGATCTTGGAGCTTCTCTTTGAGAGCTTTCTTGATGGGAATGGTGGTTCATGTGCCTACAATCGCATGAGAGCTTAGATCATGCTCTAGCAATAGGCCCTATCTTATGAATGATCATTTATGATAAATAAAGAATCCTCACTTTGGTGAAGGCTTGCTATCTTTGTCTATCTTCTTGATTTTTGACTAGTTTTCTTGATTTCTTGTATTTCCATTGTAATTTGATGTTCATAAGAATGTGAGTTTGAGCATAAGAATGTGTATATTACAGATCATTTTACATTGAAATCACTCTTTTTATTCATTTTGCAATGATTTAAACATTTTTTTAGATATGAGCATATCTGTGTATAACAAAGCTTCTCGTGGTCTTTCATATTGCCTTGTTATTTACAAATTCAATCAAAATTGAGAACTGACAATCAAAATTCACAATTTAATAATTGTCGTTCACAATAGTAGTCACAAATTTCACAATGTAAAACTCAAAAATTGAAGCTAGATATTCACGTGATGTTTTCACATAATCATGGTTCAAAACTTAGGTCAATATTAGTACTCAGATAAGTAGCTACAAATTTACATAATCTAGTAGTAAAGATCACAATTTTGTATTCATGACTCAGTATTTGCTATTTCATGGTTAATTTTCACAAAAGTAAAAACACTTTTCACAATTAGATACTCACAACAATGATATTCACAAAAGTAGTCACACAATTCATAATGCATTATTCACAAAATCACGCAATATTGACAAAAATGATCACGAAACGCATGATTGTGAAATTTTAAAAATCATAAGTCTAATAACGTCCTTACTTTTCATTTTTAACATCACTTTAATAGTTTTACCAATGTTTGAACATTGTTGTATAAACATCATTGTCCAACATTGGATGTTATCAAAGTTAACATCACCAAATGAAATAAAATCGTTGCTAAAAGTGTTGCAACTCAGACACAATATCATCGTCTCTACCAACCATTTTTCCATCACTATAAAGAAGTAACAACGATGCAATGCCCAAGCACATGATAGAAAAACAACGTTACTATTTTTTAAGACCTTATAAAACGTCATCAAACAATGTTACGATTTTTTCTTCATTAATGGAATGGTCAAGTGCAAACCAATGTACATCATTGGGAAACCATTGCTAGTATAGTAACATTTTTAGAACATCACTAAACAATTATTAAAACATATTGTGGTGACTCTTGTGGATGTCCTTTTGTGATGGTTGGTCAATATGTCAGTCAATCAACATTAATTCTAATTGAGCCTTTGTTAACAATAGAGTTGTTTTCATCACAATTTTTTGTGCGTGCGCACAAAAGTGCATAAATAAATTATCTTCCTCTTTTTTCATGCATGACTACGCCTATCAATTTCGAACAAAACAATAGTGATAGAAATCGCATTCGATCTTATAGTAACTAACTTCGAAATCATTAGTACCACAATGATTACGTAGCCAAACATTAATCATCGAAACATCAAACAAATAATTTGTCGAGAAACACTAGACAAATAATTAGTCGCGAAGAACTACAGAAACGCATACATTCTGAGACGAAGCTAAACGCAATAAGAGATAATTCCCCATTGCTTCTCGAACAAAGCTTTATTGAGTGGCTTCGTAAAGATATCAGCTGCCATTTCCTCTGTGGGTATGAAGATTGTCTTCAGTATCTTCTTCTCGACTAAGTCCCGAATCACATGATATTTGATAGCTATGTGCTTCATTTTTTAGTGAAATACAGGATCTTGCGCTTAATTCAGACTTACATTTTAGCTGCTCAAAAATAGCTTAGGCACACCATGTGCTATCTTTTCCATTTTTGGTACTCTCCTCTACTACTTTGTCCTCATCATCATTAGATTCATTGGAAGGTGCCGGCAACTATGTAGTTTGGAAATTCAAACTGAAGAACAGTTTGATGGAAAAGGATTTGAAGATCTTCAAGAATAATGAAATAAGTGTTGCCCATTCAAAGTTTCATCAACATGGTGAGACTATGATTATGGCAATCAAGGCATTGTCTCATTTTCTTGGAGGACATAATTTTAATAAGGTGCATAAAATAATTTTTGTAAAGAAAACCATTGCGGTTAAAATTTTAGGATATGGACCAGTGAATATCTGAGTAAGCATGAAGCCTAACCCTAGCTTTGTCTATATGAGGGCATGTGACTCCATTTTGTAAATATTTTTGGTCATTTGTAAGGAGAGAGAGAGAGAGAGAGAGAGAGAGAGAGAGAGAGAGAGAGAGAGAGAGAGAGAGAGAGAGAGAGAGAGAGAGAGAGAGAGAGAGAGAGAGAGAGAGAGAGAGAGAGAGAGAGAGTTTTTTTTTCTCTTCCTACTTCCATTGTCTAAGGCCCTCTTATTTTCCTTGCAAGTGATTATTTTATGGATGTTGAATGCTTGTTTTGTTGTCCTTAATCATGCTATCATATTCAAGCTTAATTATTAGCACAAATATTTTTCACTCTTTGTTCATGAAACTAAATCCATAAGATTCATATTGAAATAAAATAAGTATTAGATCCAATTTACATGATAAGAAGATATCATTAAAATCCATAGGTAGGATTTTAATACATTGTTCACCTCGCTTGGGAAGATCAATTTCACATTAGAGGAAAAAACGTACGCCAAAAGGGCCTTCTAATAAATGCCACATAGGAGAGAGAAAATCTTCAATTTTTAAAACTCCAATTGGATTTCTGGTTTGCCCGTGCAGCTATGGTAATGTAATACCCTATTATATGCATATATTTCTTGAATTATCGTTATGTGATGCAAAATTCCAATCAACCTACTCAATTGATGAAGATAAGCGCCGAATATGAAGAAGTATCTAATCCACACGACAATGACAAGTTAAGCAACGATATATCAAAGGAAAGTATATCCAAATAAATGAATCTAAAGGAAATGTCACTATCTGAAGGGTAGTTATGAAATGACATAATCCTTAAGAAGAAGGTCAGCCCTAAGAGAAGAATATTCTCGATGATTCAGATGATTCGCACCTCATGCAAGCGTTGCAACCTTCCACGTGCTTGCTTCTCTTTGGAGCAAAGTTGCATGACAAGGATGCCACCTAGGATTTGAACACTTGTATTCCTATTGGATAGAATTAGTTAGTTAAATTAAATAAGAAGCAACATATCGGTTGCTAAAGAGTTGCACACTTTTGCACTCGCTCTCTATATGACTCCACACACGCTTCAATGTAATTACCAAGTTTTTCAGGGGAATTGAGAGAGAGTTGAGTCTTCAAGTTTTTCCTGCTCTTCGCTTTCATAAGCCATCTACTTGCTGAGTGCTTCTGTTTCTAACAGTTGGTAAGTCTCAACTGGTCAGATGCACCTTTGTTTGATAACTCCGGTCAAACAATTCTTTTGCTGTGATACTGTTGTAAGAGTACAACCGTAAATTCATTGTTAAAGATTGTCTTAAAAGTCATTGGTTGTTTGATTGCATGTGTAATTGAACTAATCAATTGTTTAGAACTTAACTGTAATAATGACGTTCGGAATCACTATTTCATTTGCACTGACAAAAATTCGTACTTACACATCCTAAAGTATATTATGTGTTGTTGTGGGTCGATACTCTGAATCTTGCTTATGGATACTGGTGCAATCTAGAATTGTGGTCGATCATTTTGGCTGAATGAGCGATGATTAGTTGTTGAGGACAGATTGTCAGATCACATCTAGTTTGTGTTGAGACGTTTGCAAGCTTCTCTATGTCGGTCTTACTGATGCAACAAAGTTATACTTGTTTGACAAACTTAATTAGGTGCACAAAATGATAAATCGTTCTGGCTGATAAGTCAAATGCTCTAATAAAAAATGAAATATGTTTATGGATGTACGCGCAATTGGCGAGGGCTGGCCACATAACTCCTAATAGATTCTGGAGTTTTCTCAAAAATGGTAACTCTCCAAGCTGGCTGCTCTCCCAATGCAGGTATTTTATCCAATTCCTTGTCGACCTCTATTTCAGAGTAACATGCAATCCCAATAACAATCAAATCCAACAATTAGCAAAATCCAAAGAAAGCATGAGAGATGGAGGAAAAGTGATAGAGAGCAAGGACATTCATAAATCAATTTCACAAGAGAACCAATCTGCTTTATTGAAATGAAGAAATGAAACATCTGTAAGAACTCGAGTTGGTCCCTTCTTATAGTAGAGAGGAGGACCCTAGCCTCTGAATCCTATTGGTCCATTTCTGCCTCCCTAGATATTCAAATTTAAAAAAGAGTGGGAACCATCCAAATTGGAGGGAAACCCAACTTTACTCACTAACTTGACATTTAGGCCCTACGACATTAATAGTCCCGCAAAAAGGCCTAAAGTCCTTTTATTGACTTTCTAATTAATCAAATCTCTATGTGATCATCGGGTTGGACTTACACACGCAGGGTGCCAAATCCCTCTCACTTATTAACTAGGGTTAGACTTGCCTTGGGATCCGCAAACCCTCCAACACTTGTCGAAAAAATGCAAGATTTGAAAGTCTAGATATCCGAAGTATCGGAAAAGTGGCAGAAATGCATATTGGCCTAAATTGCCAATTAACCAAATCAAACTAGTTGATAATTTCTCACACTCCCTCTTCAACTAGCTTTAGCATAGATTTTGAAAATACACCAAGTGATGTTCTATGCTTTGTAAACAAGTATTTCCAATTGCTTTGGTGAAGATATCAACCACACATTCTTTTGAAGAGACATGTTGAAGCTCCACCTCCTTTGCCATGACTTGTTCCGTCACAAAATGATATGCCACTTCAATATGCGTGCTCCTTACATGAAAGATATGATTTCTTGCCAATCTTTGGGCCAAAAGGTTGTCGCAAAAGATGATTGGACTCTCTGAAAAATCCAGCAAGTGAAGTTCTCTCACCATTCTTTTGATCCATAGCATCTCCTGTGTGCATGATGTAAGTGCTTTGTACTCGACCTCACTAGTTGACAATGAGATTGTAGCATCTTTGGCATTAGATGAAGATCTTGTTGATGATCATATTATTGATGTCACTAGTCACTACACACCTCATGATGTGGAGGTTATGAATCTTTCCATTTCTCATGTCACTCACTCCACCACACCTCACATAGATCTTTCCATGGATTCTATTCATCCTACAATATCACCACACATAGATTTTATTCATTCCACGTCAACTCACATGGATTATTTTCATCTCACAAGACCTCACACAAATTCTTCTATGGATTCTAATTATTCCACAATGTCACCACACATAGATTCTATTTATCTCATGACATCTCACATCGATTCTATCCATCCCACGACACCTCACATCGATTCTATCCATCCCACATCACCTCACATACCTTGTGTAGATTATCGTCCTCTTCCTATATCATCTAGATCTACTCCATTAAAAAAAAGAACACGACTTGGATGCATTTTGACAAGATTTGAAAATGAACAACCAAACTTACGTATTGTTGACTTATCCAAGAATGTTTTAAATTCATTGACTGAGTCTCCTCTTCCTCCCTACCTAGAAGCATTGGTTAGGCCCTTTGATAGAAAGAAATATTCATGTTGGCCTGATAGAGTACCACTACCATTATGTGGAACATCATTTTCATATTGGGGTCATATGTACATGATCAAGCCAAGTGAGCACTTTCCTAACGCGAGGTCGGTTTTATTTTCTTTGACTGGCATTGATGTCGCTTTGAATAGTGTTGTCACATTATTGCCTTATGCAGGACCTCAATACAATTGGGGTGGGTGATTGGCATGCTCTGTGTCGTCACTAATGAAGAATGCAGGGTTTGGCCACTTCGTTGCTTATATTGAACCTCCAAGCAAAATATAAATGGAGTGATACAAGTGTTACATCCTTATTTGGGTAAATATGATTGAGATTTTTTTTAAAGATTTTAGTAGATGTGTTGTTCAAGTCAAAAGTTTTAGTTGGCTAGACGATTTTATTTTATATTATGAAAATTCATTTGATTATGTACATGTTATTGTGCAAACTACTCCCAGAAGGAAACACTATGTTAGAGACAAGAGGTGAGGCATGAAAAATGTTGAGTGCAATGGGAATGGACTATACATTGTAATATTGCTTGTCCAAAAGATTGCATCTTATAAAGTAGGCCTTTGTGGTATTCAATCGTTTTGCCTATTTGGAATGCGAAATCTGCACACACACACACACACACATAATTTTAAAATCAAAAGTCCTATAAATATATTTGTTATGTCAATTAGCTTTTGTGTGGGAAGCCATGGATACACCTCATTGGAATACTCATCAAGTTAAGCAATAGATTTAGTCTCAATTTTGGTCATTACGACCATAAGAAAACCACAATAAGTAAAAAAGAAGTTGTTCATGTTGTTTAAGCTAGATAAAGATACATCGCATTCTTTAGGCGAGCTTTGGTACTACAAGCAAAAATAGATCTTTCAAAATGAAAATCCTCATAAATTTGCGATCTTCATTTCAGATGTTAGTTATTTCAGAATCTTAAATGGACTAATTCTAAAACCTTGTTATAGTTGAATATTATCTAGCTTTTTCGTTTTTCAAATCTTTCATCACAACTTTGATTTTTATCTTGCCATTTTCCACTTCGTTTTTGCAATTGGCTCTATGTACTTTGCTATCATGTTGTTTGTGGGATAAAATCTACACCAAACCATGAAAATTTTGCACAAATGTAAGAATCAAGAAAACTAGGCAAAGATGGATGTAGCAAAAATTTACCAAAATAGGCAAAGTAAGGTATCATTATTCATCATTCACAAGATAGGGCTTGTTTCTAGAGCATGATCAAAGCTCTCATGTGAATTTAGGCACATGAATGACAAATACCTTCAAGAAAGCTTTCAAAGAAAAGCTTCAAGAACACTTAGAATTAAAAAAAATAGACAAATAAACAATAGCCTCTTAATTTAGCACAATCTCATCTATTTATAGTGGTCATTTGTGCCTCTACTATAAGTTTGGGACCTTATTTAGCTAAATTGGGCCTTACAACCATTATTAAAATTCCATTATTTCAAACCACTTTATTAACAATCCTATTTATTAAATCTAGTATAGATTAGCTCCATGGCTATATTTAGCATTGCATTTAGTAGGCTCATGGGCTAATAACATGTAGCACATGATAGTATGGCTAGTTAATTTTTTGCTACAAATCAATTGGTTCAATATTGACACACCATTGAAGTAGACGAGTTAGTAGTATGCCATTTTGCTTACATGCAGATGGAGCATCGATGTTGGTTGGGCAAGTACATGGGTGAAAATTGCAAATGAGTGGGTTGCTATAGCTATCTACAGTAAGAGATGTCACATCAAAAATTAATTTTGTAGTCCATGGAGCTAAATATGTTCCTTTTTTAATGCATAAGCTAAAATGGATCGAATACGCATTCAACAACTTGCCTTCGATGTCTACAATTTGGACTATGGTTGAAAGATTTATTTTGAAAAATAGGAATTTCTCTTGATCGGTGGTGATTATAGGACACTTCAAAAAGAAGATTAGTCAATTTCAGTACCTAGTGGTAGGCCAAACACACATCAAATTTGAAATATAACAAGGGTATCCAAAACAATATGCTTTTTTTGATGTATCATATTGGTGCCAGCCGCTCTGATCTAATGGCCTAAAAGTGTGTAATTTTAACCTATTATGGAATGGGCTGACAAATAGGCTACTACAAAATCTATCAAAATTTTGCTCTAGAATTCAGTTGTATGCGGGTAGCAGAGCAAGGCATAAATAAGACATCTGAATGACCAGACGTTGATGCCATCACATTGAATCTATGAATATGTGCAGGTAATCGCTTTTCTAGAGACTTGCATGTTCCATATTGGGGCATCAGGACAAGGACAACAAGTTGGAGGAAACAAATGCTAGAGTTATGATTTGAAATGTTTTTCTACAAACAGTGAGTATTTATGTGCTTCCTCTTTCTTGTCCCTCTCATTCATAATTTTCTTCTCGGGCAGCTTGAAACTTGAGGCTACCTTAAGCAATGAAGCAAACAAATTATACTATACTACCTTTCAATGAATATGAATTGGATGCTCTCTGCAGGTTTTAAGTAAGTAATCGATTCCCAATCAGTTCATCCTCACTTAAAGGTATTTCTGAACTTGAATATCTGCTTTCTGAATTGCTTATTCGGAAGCCTTCTATAAGTATTTCCTTTTGTATGGACTTGTTTATGTAAGGGTAACACTGAGCTTTGCAACTTCCATTGAGGCGGCAAGAAAGTTTTTGGCATGTCTTCTACGTATGATGATCTTTATCAACGTTTTGCTCTTGTACATGCATGATCTTTCGCAACTTCTCAGTTTTTACGCCGCAATATTGCATTTCTCTTTACTTACTACTTTGAACTTATCAATGACCATCCGTTTCGTGTCTTTAGCCCTATCATTCACTCTTGGACCATCCATTTTTCTCCATATTTGTTCTAAGTTGTCTTTGTGGCACCTATGCTAAAGTTCAACGTCCCTAGATCTAACGTTTTCATATTTCACTTGCCGATCATTTTAAGCTTGACTTTGGGTTCTCTTTCAAGTTTTCATGAAAACCTCCAATTACTCTTCTTCCACATTTTTCAGTTTTGCACTTTACTTAATTTTCAAAGTTTCTCTTTATGTGTATTATGAAAGGAGCTAGACATATGACATTCTACTCGGTGAGAAATTGGGGGCTAAGGTTGTATAACTCCTTTGGGCATGACCGTCACATCTTGGAGGCATGCAGCAGTTTCAGCCTGGCGTGCCCCCAACCACACGTTTTTATTATTTTTGAGAATTTGTGGTTGCCACATGCCAAAAACATAATCCCATAAGCAAGCAACACTCGTGCTGAGTGTTTGATATAGGCGAAAGCTAGAAACCCTCTTTTGTACATGTTGGTGCCGGAGAAAATGGCGTCATCGATACTCGTGGACGGCGCTAGTGCCCGTGGATGTGCGAGAAAATGGTCCATGCTCACAAAAATGTTATCGGTGCTCACGAGAGAATTAAATTCACGATGCCCCACATTGGTGCCCACAAAAATGGCATCGACGGTGCACGATTCTATTGTGTCGGGCCCATCCTTACAAGCCCTAAAGCATGCCTCTAAGGCCCAAGGGGGGGGTTTGGCCCCTTGGCCCCTTCATAAAAATGCATGGAGGCTCCATGGGGCCTTTTTTCTCATTGGGGAGGGTTTCTCGATCGATCGATCATCCATCATTCTATGACAGAAAAGAGAAAGAGAAGAAGAGAAAGAGGAAAGGAAAGGCAAAGGAGAGATGAGGGGGGTAGTGGAGCGTCGTGCCCTAACAGCGATGCTCGTTCGAGCTCGCATATCTTCCCTTCCTCACCATCGCCAGAGCCATGCCTTCTCCAGCAGCAGCAGTAGCCCTGGAGGCATTGGCGGAGGCAGAGGCAGAGGCAGAGGCCGCGGAGCTCCACCAGCTCCACCTCCTAGTGGCATTGGCCATGGCACTGTCATTCGCGAAAGAACTGCTGCTGCTCCTGCTCCTTCTCCTCAGTTTGGTGGCCTAGGGCGAGGTGTGGGAGGCGTTAAAGCTGCGGCTGATCCAAGTAGGGTGGCGCCAAAAGCAAGTGAAGGATTCGAAGGTGTGAATAGCAAGAATGTGGATAGATTTGATTCTTATTATTCGCAGCAGCAGCAGCAGCAGCAATCTTATTCCAACAATTATGGTCGAAATGAGAGCAATGCCGCATTTGGAAGGCCTTCTGGTTTGGAAGATCCACCTTCGGCAAACAGAGGTTTTTCGGATGGACCTGAAGGTGAGTTTCTAGTCTATGGAAGACAGCATCAAAATCTGCGGAATCCTTCTGTTGATCCGCAGATATCTAATGAAGGATACTATGGTAGGCCGTATCAGAATGAACGAAGTGCATTTGTTGATCCAAGGACTACAAATGAAGGATATTATGGTAGGCAATATGAAAATGAACCTATTCGGTCTGTTGATCCGAGGATAGTAAACCAAAGGCAGTACGAGTATGAACGATATTCGTCTGCTGATCCAAGATTAGCAAATGAAGGATATTCTGAAAGGCAATATCAGAATGAACGATATCCGCCTGTTGATCCACGAATATCAAGCGAAGCGTATTATAGTAGGCAATATCAGAATGAACGATATCCGCCCGTTGATCCACGAACGTCAAGAGAAGAGTATTATAGTAGGCAGTATCAGAACGACCGATACTCATCCGCCGATCCACGCACAGCAAGCGAAGAATATCATAGAAGGCCGTATCAGAATGGACGATATCCTCTTGTTGATCCACGAATACCAAAGGAAGATTATTATGGAAGGCCTTATCAGAATGAACGATATCCCGCTGTTGATCCAAGAACAACAAACGAAGGGTATTATGGTAGGCAATATGAGAGCGGTCCGCCTCTACCTTTTGATGTAAGACAAGCAAATGAACGGTTTTACGATAGGGGATATCAGAGCGCATGGAATCCATCTGCTGATCCACGAAGAGCAAATGAAGGATATGCATCTTCTAGGCACGATAATCTCTCTTATGAACAGTCTGGATATATTCCAAGTCGCAGATTGGGAGGATCTGTACCCCCTGGCGTGGAAAGAGAACAAAATGTGAGGGTACCAGAGCCTTCCGGCCAATCGCCTGGGGTTTACAGGCAGCCGGGTTCTGTAGACGCAGTCCAGAGTCAATGGTATGGCAGAGACAGTGGACGCCCTGTTGGATCAACGGAGGCATTTAGAGAAGAAACTTTCAACAGAAGCGAGCAGGACTTTGCAATGCGTAGGCCCCCAATTGAACCAGCAGATCCAAGTCAGTACTACAATGCTGGCCCTCCCTACAGTCGTCGGGTAAATGAGGATTCAAAAAGCGCAGAGTATGCAAGAGATGAGACCATTAGAATGAGAGATATGAGAAGCAGATCTGAAGCAGGAAATTTGGGGCCAGCACCACCTCAATTTACCACTAGGGATCATTATCTTGCATCCGGGAGAGATGCACATGGCCTCCCAGACGAAAGAGCTTCTTTTGTGGGAATGGGAAGGGGACAGGGCCCCGTGGCTGGACCAGCAGGTTTGCACGCTAGGGTTTCTGGTCCAACATCACAAAACCTCTCTCAGCAAAGCTTCCCTCCACATCTTGGATCAGGACGAGGTCCAGCCGGGAGATTTCCACGGGAAGACGATATTGGCAACATGGCTCAGCCTGGCATGGGGCAAATGACTGGTAGGTTCAAAGATACGCAAGTGGATCCAAATTCTCATAATCCAAACTACTATGCTCAAACAGATAGACACCCTCCGTTCCAACCTTGCACTTACGATGCTGAACAACTGTATTCCTACAATACGTCTGAAGCAGAAGTTAGGCAAGGTGAAAATTCGGGTACAAGTGTCAGAATTTTGCCTACCCGGGAACGAGAGCAGGCGGCTGAACGCTATGACAGGCGATCAATACAAGAGGAGGCAAAACAGCGTGAGTGGTCTGGCAGAGCTATCTCGCCACAATCCGGATCTTCAGTGCGTGGTGCTAGAACAAGCGAATATCTGAAAGCCGAGGAATTCAGTCGCAAAGAGCGAGATCCTGGAAATATTCAAGCACCAAGGCATGCAGATGCACATCAAGCTCAAACTTTTGGCAGAGACAGCTCCTGGACAGAGGAAGGTTCACAACTTCCCGCTGATTCATCTGTAACTGCTGTAAAAGATAAAGCCCATGCCAGAGAGCAAGATAGGAGAGTCAGTCAAATTGGTAGTGAACCAGCAAAATATGTCTCTTCCAAACCCTCGGAGCGTTCATCCAGCTTTAAAAGTGCTGAAACAGGTGTTCAGGTGAAGGTTAGCAGTGAACCAGCACGTTATGTGTCGCCTATCTCTCAGCCATTGAAGCATTTACCCAGCATTAATAAAGATAGTGTACGTTTTGAGCCTAGCGTCAGTGCTGAAGGAGCAAGTGGTAACGTGGCTTCGACCACACTCAGCCTGAAACCATCCAAGCCTGGACCTGGGATACTGGAAGTTGGAGCCAATGACTCAGGGGCTATCCTTGATACGACTTCCAAATTGCCTTCTTCTCACTTTCATCCAAAACCAGCAGAATTCTTATATCCTGCTTCTACAACTAGCATGGAAAGAGCAGTAGTTGAGTCTGAGTTTCGTGTTGCAACCCAAAAGACGGAGTCAACTATTCTTCAATCTACCTCTGATCCAGAAGGCACAGACCCTGTACAAGATATTCACACACCTTTAGAAACTACAGGTCTGGCTGAACAAAGAAGTCCAGCTGAAACTGAATTTCGGTCTTCTGAGGCAGTAAAGCCAGATTTGTATCCACATCACTTAGAATTGCAAGGTCTCATTAGCAAACCTGGTTTTGGACGTGGTAAGCCAGTTGAGAAGGCTCGTTTCCAAGATCGATCAACTTGGAAGTTAGGAGACATGCCTTCGGATGTAGGTAAATCATCCAGGTCAGATACACATGTTGTCAACCTTTCTAGTCCGGATGGTGCTTTAGCTGGCATGGGCCGAGGGAAGCCACCCTCACCTGCTCAGCCAACTACTTCACAGCAAGAACCAAAGCAGCCACATCATCTGCAACTTAGCAGAGAAGAAGCAGCACAACGAGCTCTATCAATTCTGGAGGAAGGCATTGAGAAAACCCTAAGTGAGGAGCAACGCGAGAGGAGGAGAAAGAAGTTTAGCAGACCTGAATTCAGTGGGCAGTCCCTAAAGGCGCCGGCTGCAACATCTACTGAACATTTGCCCGTCTCTAAGAAATCCAAAGAGGGAAGGTTGCGACCAGAGCGCCAAAGAGAAAAAGCAGTCAGAACTGCCGAGGAAGAGGATGAATCTGTAGAGGAAGAGTTGACTCCTGAGCAGCAAGAAGTTATCAATGTGATCCACAACACCGAGGACATTATCAAAAGCTCTCTACACGGTCGCTTCTTGGTGAGGATTGCTTTTTTTCATATGTCATGCATCTTTCTTTTGATGAATCAAAATGTTTTGGTGGTCAGTATACTCCCTATTCCAGATTTTTTCTTATGGAGATTCTCTTGTCGTGTTAAAGTATCCAACCTATGTTATGCCATTTCACCAAGTCGACTGTTATTTTTAGCAAGGTCTTTTACTAAATCTTAAGGAGTTTGGAAATTTAGCTCATTGTATACCTTCAGATTCTATTCAAAATTGTAAAAAGGAGCACTCTTGCAATTTTTGACTTCTAGAGGATCACTAGAAGTAAAGGGTTACCGTCACATTGCTGTACCTCGAAGAAAGCAGCGTGGAAACTTTATGGAGAAGGGAATGTGTGTTGCTAAAACTTGAATTCTGACTGGAAATTTGCTTTGTAGCTTTGATTATAAATCTTCACCTTGATTGAACTAGTTGATCCATCTAGGAGAACTGACAAGCTTCTTTGCTGCTTCAGGTTGATTTTGAGCCAGAATATGCAATGGAGGAATTTGGTAGAAACCCTGATATTGAAGAAAAGCCCTTTCCATCTTTGGAAGAAACGTTGGAGCAGGCAAAACACCTACTCATGCCATTGGAGGGCCTTACTGAAGAGAAAGATTGGCAGGTATACTCACCACAAAATGTGAAGAGAAAAGTAGGTGTTCTAGCTTAGATTTTACCATTTCGGCTGATTGTATACTATTCTATCGATTTTCGCATCTTGTCGTCCATGGGAAGTGCAAGTCAAACATGATTTTGTTTGTAAAGAAAGTCCTCATTGTTTGATTTTTTTTTTGCTTGTTTTTTTCATTCTTAGATTGGAGCATTAGTCTGTCTGGTTATCCAGTATGTCTACTTATTTCTTAGATAGCATGCTTGATGGACTTGACTTTTGGGTTTTTGTGGATTAATTTTAGGTCACTTTCCAAGGGTCAGAAGATTTGTTGTATGAAGGCACAGAAGATTTGTTGTATGCAACTCTGGATACTGTCAATGTTCGAAGGGCACCTGCCCATGAGGGTTCATGTAGCTGATGATGTTCTTGATATATGTGTGCTTCCATGTTACTTGCATTGCTTTTTTAAGTAGATTGGCCATATGACATCCTCACTTAATTTTTGTTTCCAACGTTGTCATTGACCCCATTTTATTTATTTCTTGGCTTCACTTTCAGATTTTATTTTTTGCAGAGCTTGGTTCATTTCTCAGTGTGAAACTCCTAAATCAGAGAGTGAAATTGAAGTTAATATTTTTATCTAGAGAATTTTGTTGTGCTGTCTCATGTATTTTTTGGATCTCCTGCAAAATGCAGACAAAGACTGTTAGCGGTAACTTATTTTTCCATAAAATTGGCAGAATACCAATGGCATCTCTTGACAGCATGTAGTCTGCTTGAGTGCATGGTGGTGTTGATGAGCTAAGGATTTGTAGGTGAACTTGATAAAGGTGGAGAGTGTTTGTTTGCTACATTTGGGAATCATTATAGTCTTAAGCATCAATGTCTACACATAGATCAGTAGGATTGGTAAGAGGTATTAACTGGTGAAAGTGGTGTCCAGGATGCTGTTCAGAAAGTAGTATCAAATGCTTCTCATTTAGAAAAGCTGGTGGAGGCATACTCGGGTCCAGCTCGAGTGACGGCCCGACAACAAAATATTGAATTGGAATCTATTGCAGAAAGTCTTCCAGCTTACATTGCTCCTGAGATGAAGGCTTTTACTGAACGTGCCCTTATCACACTACAGGTTTACTGATATAACTCCTTGCAGACATTTGCATTTGCAGCACCAAATTTGTAATTGGTTATTTGTTTTCAACCTCAATTTAGATGCTACGTCAAGTAGATATAATCTAAGCTAATCTTAATATAGAGGTTGGAACCTCTGATATTAAAGCATCCAGTTTTTAAGTTTGGAATAGAGATGGCATACCTCTTAAGAGCTTCACACTTACCTGTACAAGGAGACCTTGACTCACTGATGCTGCCTTTGTTTGGACGGGCAGTTCAGCGTAGATTTCGAGGTAAGCTGGAAAGGCATGCTATACATGAAATTGCAGGAGGCAAGGTGGAAAACTTACTTTTGTTGGTGGTAGGTCTCAAATAGATAAGTTCGCAAACTATAGGTATCAGGAGGGCAGATTCGTCTTGTAGATCGAGGATGGCATGGAAAGAGAAAGAAGAAAGAAATAAAGCCGAGGTACCCAAAGATATTCAAGACCAAAACATTACATTACATTTAACTTGTAAATGTCTCCAAGGAAAACACTGTAGCATCTAGAATGAAAGTTACAAAGATGATCATACTTGAATGAAGAACTATAAGACGACTGACAAGAAGAGTTTCCATGGACCAATATGGGAACAAACAACCAATCTAACTAAATGATAGCCATCATGTTACATCATGAGATGAATGTTTGAAGAAGTCTATGATCGTGGATGTGTGTGTGTGTGCGTGCGAGAGAGAGAGAGAGAGAGAGAGAGAGAGAGAGAGAGAGAGAGAGAGAGAGAGAGAGAGAGAGGGATTTTATTAATGTCTTTTCCATGCCAATAGACATATAAGACGAAAAAAGTACATGTTAAGTGTGTGGTATAGTGGGAGCATATGAAACGTCTTGTAACAAAAATGAAATGAAATGCTAATGTACTATACTCTGAACATAAAGTAGGTCTAAAAAGTCTAATGATACCAAAAAGATAATGGTATAACTCCGTGTCGTCAAGTACTGCTGCTATGAAAGAAAGATGTGATGGGGATAACGCTTGGAGGTGGTCTCGATAGATGCTGCTTTATGCGTGTTTCTTAAGTACCAATAGTTACATAAGACGAAAAGAGGTACATTCAAGTGTGTAGTATAATCATATAGGAGTGTAAATACGCATCCTAATATCAATAAAAATGCATATAAATCAAGTTTATCAGCCGGTTCGAATCGGGCTGATTCATCCGGTTCAAACCGATTCGAAGTAGCCAGGCTGGTTCTCCTGCTGAAGAATGATGTAATATGAACTGTTGGTGGTATCACTGGAAATATAATTAATGGTGTTTGGTGTCGTCGCTGTGTAATACGCACTGTCCTTGGTCCCTATGTTGATCCTGAGCAGGGATGTCTGCATCATCATTTGACTCCGAGTCTACTCAAGTTCGTCTCCTAGAGAAGAAAGAGGTGTTTTGGATAGTAGAAGCATCTCTCATATCATAAGAGCAAGAGATCATGGATTTATGTATGCAAGCGCAAGGTGAGCGCGAGGTGACTCATGGGTCTTTGAAGGAGCAATGGTACCTTTCTATGATCTCATAGTATATAGGACATTTGAAAATGGAGTGCTCCTTAGTCTCTACCTTGCGAAGAGTACACAACTAACATATTTTGTGTTCTTGTGGAATGCCTTGGAAGCCACCAGTCTCCACCTCAAGTTGATGGGAAGAAACTTGGAGCTGGCCCAAATTGAATCTGAGACAGTGTGGGAAGTCTTGAATTCAAATATTGTGGCCGGACTGGGAACGCAACTGTATCCAACTCCAAGAAATGAGTCGAATAGAGGTTAGGTTTTGATCTCGGCTGGCCCTGCCATGCTGTAAATGGATTGTTTGATAAACTAGTGAGACATGTGGGAAGGCATGAGATGGGGATACCAAATGTGTTCAGTAGATAGGAGGTCTAGGAGTAACATGAAAGTTGATACCGTTGACTATGGAGCTACTATGAAGAGGTAAGCACCATGCGTAAATATCTTGGTATGTCATCTAGAAACTCGGAAACCTTTTGTTTATATACAATCAATTGGAAAATGGCGTCAACCTGGAGTGATGAGACTACAAACTCTGCTAAAATGATCTAGTGTGTGGTATTGATGGCTTGGCAATGTCGGTGTTGAAAGTTGACGTTCACGGTTGCCCTTCGTGCTTTATTTCCATGACGTCTTTCACAATGTTCTTGACCGTTGTGTGATGTCCTTAAATAAAACTTGCCCTTCAGATTTCATTTTGCAAAGATAGGACTGTCATGCAAATTTCATTTTTAAAATCTTAATTTTGAATTCCAAGTAAAAAATGTATAAGAGTGTCCTATTTACATTTATCATGTAGATTTCAAACAAACCATTCACTAAACAAGATTGGAGGTTTCTAGGCTGAATCTAGATGGATTCTGTCCACTAACCCTACAAGTTCTTTGAGCTTGCATGAAGCCCAGACCACAACTTGAAGACTAAATTATGAACTTTGAAACTTGAAAAGTTAGATAATTCTAAGTTGGAAGCTAACAACCTAGCCCATTGTTCAAACTTCAAACTTTGGCCCAAGCTTTTTGATGGCCTAGCTAAAGTGCAAAGAATTTGAAGTTTGAAATTTGTGAATCTCAATAATAGTATTAAGTTATAAATATTAAAACTGCAAAGAGTCAACTTTCAAATTTCAAAAATGTGTCATGTACTTATTACAACTTATACAAGCACCATAACTCATGACACAATAAGTCTGAGGCTGTGCATGCAAGTTTGTAGCCCCTTTGGATTGTAGGATTTGGGTAATAGGAGAGGATATCTTTTAGCAAAATTGTGAAGATCTCTCTAGAAATCCACCAAGGTCACCCAAATTGATCGTCATTAAAGGACAAAAAGACAAGTTGTGCAGCCTGTGAAAAGCACCATATGGCCTCAAGCAAGCACCATGAGCATGGTATGGACATATTAATAGTTATTTTCTTTCCAACAATTCTGTGAGTACTTTTGACCTAATATTCAGGTCTCTACAATTGGGAATAGTGTCGCTTTGGTAGTGTTATACATTGATGATATCATTATCACTAGAAGTAATCAAGATCTTGTTGAAACGATCAAAGCCGGTTTTGAAGTGGCAGATTCAGATCTCGTGCATTACTATCTATATAGGGGTAGAAGTATGGCAATCAGAAAGTAAGTATGTACGTAAATCCTTGAAGAGATTTTGTATTGTTTGAAGTCTAGCTATAGCTATCAACCTTGTGCTAAACATGGGAGTAGTAAATAGTACCCCCAAATGATATCACCTCCAAAGGCTGGCCATCACATGTAAGCTCATGTCTTTGCATGGAAGCCATAGAAGTATTGAAGACCATGATCTTGGTCTTCTTAAACCCATCTAGTGCAGAAGGAATGGTGCTTCACCTCAATAGTTCTCCAAATATGCTTTGAGATACTTGTGTCACTCTTGAAACACCCCAGACTTACCATGACTACTAATACTATGTTTGTGGAAAAGTCTAAGTCTCTTCTCTGTATAAGCAAGAATCGTGGAACTAAGTCAAACGCTTTCTTGAAGTTGATGAAGCAACAATAAACTCTTCCACGCCTATGTATCACCTCTTCAATGATAGCCTTGAAAGTGAAGAAATGATATGTGGTAGAGTAATGAGCCTGAAACTTGCTTGGCCCATCACATACAATCTCCTTGTCTTTACCTCAATGTTCATAGCTGATTGTCCGATGGTGCCATACAGCTTTGCAGTAACATGTCCAATCGTGATGTTTTTGTATTTTGTATTTTGTCTGTCTTAATAACATTTGTCTAGATCTAAGGAAGCGGGACCCGGACGCGAACGCGTGTCCGCGTCCGGACGCGTCCGGTTTTGTTTTTTGTTTTTTTTTTTAATTTTTAAAATTTTTTTAAGACTGAAATTTTTTTTAAAATAAATATGGCGTCTGGACCCCTGGACGTGTCCGTTTTTTTTAAAAAATAATTTTTAGTAAAAAAAAAAAAAATTGGATGCGTCCGACCTCGCGTCTGGGGGTCGGACGCGTCCGGACGCCGGACGCAGGCATTCCGGCCCGGACCCTCATGTCTGGTCCGACTCTAGATATTATGGTCCTTGATTTTTATTTTATTTTATTTGGATTATCATTATCATTATTGTTATTATTTGTTCTTTCTTCTTTTGCTTCTTAGTCGACACTGGGTCTACCCAAGAGAATCCAAATTCTTTTAAAACCGAGTTAGCAACTTATGCTTGAGACATAAGCATTGCTATTCGGCTAAGATTTATTTGTTTATTGAAATCTATATTATTGTTTTGATATAGATCCTTTGAGTTTTTGGTTTGCACATATATTGTTTCAAAGCTTACCTTATGGCATCCCTGACTTCTCAATTTAAATTTGTGAAATTGGATATATTCTGATTAAAATTAGATGTTTTTCTATCACTTTAGCAGACATTCAAATTCATAATGAATTTTCATCCAAGTACCAGCCAGCTATATGTTCTTATTGGCATATCTTTAGATGGTGCGCATGCCTCTATAGCTAATCTGATATCCTACTAATCAGAACTAACATCTCTTACTTGATATCATGTTGGCAAGGTTCTTGTTGTTTTGTGGTAAATTTTTCTATCAATTTTCTATCCTTTTCCTATGTTTTCCTTTAATATCTTCTAAATATGGCTTTTTATTATGTTTTTCGAACTTTTTTTGAGTTCTTGATCTATTGCTTATTAAGGTTAAGCACTTGCTTCTAGTTCACCTACTTGTATATTCTCCTTTCCTCTACCTAGCTCTTGTTTCAAAGAGCTTTTGAAGTTTGTTTGAGTTTACAATTGATTGCCTATCAAAAAGTTGTTTTGTACCTTAATCATTTTTCTGGTTCTCGAATCTCTTCTAAGTATTTATTTTACATGGTTAAAGTCTAATCTGTAAAATTGTTGACTTGAGGTTAGTTTATGTTCTACTTCCTTTCTGTTCACCTTTCATTATTTTATCTCTTTGGTGGTAATAAATCAAAAAAAGAAAAATTCCTTCATGTATGGTTGTAGTCAAGTTTTTCTTGGTTGCAAAACTTCATTAGATAAATATTTCAATATTTCTTAATGTTTAGGTTCTTGTTCTTGATGGTATCAAAGTCATGAACTAAAATTATGACAATTCTTGCCTCTTGTAATTTTTTTTTTACAATTGGCTCATTGGTGGTTGTAGTTTACCACCAAGAGTCATTGATGCAAATTGTAGAAAATCTTTTTTGAAAAAATTTCGTGTGATTGACTGTCTCATGGTACAATTAACTTTGTATCACCATGTTAAAGCTTGAACCTTACTCGTTTGAAGTTTTCTTTCTTTGGGTCCTCCTAGGATCAAGGGCCTTTTGATATTTTTTGTGAAAAACTTTCGGTGTGAGAGGGAGTCAAGTAGTGTTACTTCAAGAAGTGGCGGGCACTTGATCGCATGCTATTGTCAATGATCTTTTCGAGTGTAATAGATTGACCTATTTAGGTACCTCACCGCTTTACAACAGCCATGTTAAACAAAGGAGGGGTGAAGGCTGATGAGGCGGCAATATGGCTATCCTTTATAGATGGAACTAAAATGGCAATGAAAGGGGATCTAGATCAAGAGATGAGTGTTGTGGTGAGGAAGGTGGCTGCTAGATATACAAAGTGAGGTATAGCAACATCAATATCACTATCATCATGATCTGCTACTGAGGAAGAAGGATGTGATGCGACCTGCGATGTGAGGTAACTTTGGTGGATGCTGACATCGTCTAGGAGGATGAGGAGTATGTCCCCTCATGATAGGACAGATAGCTCGGATGACAACATGACTATAAATGGTGCGGTTGTCTCTGATCTTTGTGGATATGTATATCATCACCTGTCATCATCAAAATTTGGGTCCCAGCATGGTCTTCTCTTAGAGAAGAAAGAGGTAATATGAGACTGAGAGTTAGGATGAGTCTGCTGAGCTATCTAGCACTTATCTCATCGTAACATGAACATCTCTCGTATTTCAAGTGCAACACAACAGGAATCCTCATAAGATATGAGCGAGCGAAGTGTGGTGGGCATGTCACGAAACAAGCAGTGGTTTCTTTCTCTGATCTCATAATATGTTGGGCATTTGAAGATAAAATGTTCCTCAGACTCAACCTCTCCCAAAGAGCACCCTTGGCATATCCCTGCTGCCTCTCTCAGAATCCGTGGAACCTCCCAGTCTCAATTAACAGAGATGGAGGATGTGACAGTAACCGATATGGTGGTGGTCCATCGTGGTCCAAGGGAAACTATAGAGATCGAGCTGGTCCTGATGATCGCCCCAGTTGCTGGCCGTGGAGGTCACTCATCAAATAGCTGTCATTTTCAACAAAGAAATCGAGATTACCTTGACAAAGGAATCTGCTTGAAGTGTATGTTTTCCAGCGTTTCTGATCTCTAGCGTCCCTCAATGCATTATAAAGCATCCCTCAATATATTATCAAGGAAGATCGCGAAGAAGGAAGATCACGGCCAGCAGTTTGATACTTTTTTTTGTAAAAAAAAAAAGTTCCAACCCAGTACGTTTCGGAACGTACAGCCACCATGAAATAATCTTATGATGGTGGTATTCTAATCAAGGTATAGCTGTTAAAATGCGAACTCTTGGATGGTATGGAAGATGAGCCATTTTTTGGCATTGGTAAATCCTTCAAATTTTGTTATAGGATTTATGACATCTTATTTCTTGTAACTGAAAACTATTGCACCGTGTTAACTGTTTTATTTAATTTGAAAGAATAAGCTTACTTATTACCCTCTCCTTGATCTGCAGAATAATCCAGGCTGGAACCTTCATCAGAAAAAAAACATGCTGAACAGAATTGTTTCAAATTTTGCTTCAATTTGAAAGCCTCTCTTTTCTGGACATTGCTCCCCCTGCACAGAAGCAAATTGTTAAATTTTCAAGGGTATGTGTTTTGTTAAAGGAAGATCGTGTGGACGATCTTTTTGCCCTCGTGCATGCAACAGTTCTTAGAACAGTCATAAAGATTGCCCATTGGTTGCTTCAAATGTTTATGGAACCTGATTGGGCTTTTTTCACGAGATAACATTGTGGTCATTTTATCGATTGAATCTCTTCTATAGAGCAGCTAATAATCTTTGGATTTTGGTGTGGTTATTTACATGGAAAGTGACTCATGGAATATGCATTGCATGGGATCCAGATGGTGTAAGCTCATCCTTTGTTGTGGGAAGTTCTTGCTCAGAATCACATACATACTGAAATCGGGTGCAAAGTTGTGTCAGTTGGCAAGACTCTCATTGCCCTGGATGCATGTAGTAGGCTGATGTAGCTTGTATATGTGATTAGGCCAGATTGCAGAGGCACATGATGAAGAATAAGCCAATAGAATTGTCATTGTGGATAGTTGGTACATTTATCTCTTCATCAGTTAATATGATGGATTATGGTTCATGAGTAATAGGTTTGAAATTTTGAAAAACTGCATCTAAATTCTAACAAGATTATGACGTCTTGGAGATCTTGATTCTCAGAGATTTTCTTCCGTTGTACCTGATCTGCTGATACATTTAACTCCATCTCTAATGTCGTTCTATATAGGATGTTCCAGTAAAGGAGTCTTCTTTCACTGTCCTGAGCCTTGGAAGTGAATCCTTCACTTCGCTGACAAAATACGTGATATGAGTTTGGTATGCACTCTGTTATTACCATATACTGAGATATGTGAGCATAAGGCCTTGATCTACTATTATGGACACAATCTAAACAGCAAACATCATGTTTAAAATTCTCATATTTCAACTTCATGTGTGAAGCATAACAAATCTCATATAAAGGCAAAGGCTACTTCTTGTATTGGGGATGTTCCCATCAAAATATCTTGATGTGGTGTGTAGATTGTGCTGACATAGTAAATTGAAAAACAAAGCTTAGGATGTGCTATACAAATATAGATGCCTAATGAACTCGAACACTCTGACATTGATTGTAACATAAAGGGAATCATCCATTTTGCAAGTTTGTCAATTTTAGGTGGATGGATATAAAATTCCATGAAAAGTATATGAAGTCAATCTCATTAGTGAGCAATGAAAATGGTGAACATGCGGGTGCACAACTTGAATATGATATGCTGACTAATGACGAGAGCTTGCTACACCCATGTTGAGGCAGTTGCAATTCATATACAACGTCAACATGTAGTATGAATGCAAAAAAAACTAGTAGTACCCTAGAAGGCAACTGTATTTCATGGAGTATGAATGCACGTAAAAGTAGTAGCCTACTATATTTCACAAGTATCATCATAAATAATTAAGAGCAATTGTGGGTGCAGCTAATAAGTGTGATATATGAGACGTAACTTTTCCAGTATACATTGGTTGGTGGTTGATCATACATGGTGGAGATGCTATGAGGCCACATGCATAGCATAGTTCAAAGATGCCTAGCAAGAAAAATGTTTGATAGTTCCATATGGTGCATGCATGCAAACCTAGCCAACATATGTGGATGAAATCTAGGCATCCTTGCAAGTAAGTTGTGAGATGAATTAGTGTATGTTAGAATGAGATTGACATGAAAAAATGGTAGGTCACTTGAACAATAAATTTAGAGAATTATGAGAAAAAAGCACCATTCATGGTGTTGATTGTGACAAGTAGACTTGATGTGAGGTTATGAGTTTGAATGTTTGTGCTCATTGATTATTAAATTTGACAGTATAAGATGAGCAATGGGGGTTGCTTGTTGATGTAGCATACCCTTCCCTTTAGCTCCTAGCATTCATAGTGTTGTCTAGTGATCAAACCATTTGTGTGCCCTCCTTCGTCCATCTACTTTTTCTCCTTTTATCCAATGAGCTTTTTTTTTTTTTCCGATAACTAATCTGAGTGTGTCATTATATAAATTGAGGGTTTTAAACGATTGTGAGCCTCATTTGAGACCGCAAGTAGTTCAAGGGGGTGCTTGCTTATATTTAGGATAGATTGCATATTCTTAAAGATAAGGCTTAACTTTTGGACTTATCATTTTGTCACACAAATGTGAGCTCTATTGATTAAATAAAGCTATTGTTCTTTATACCCATCACCTCTCTTTGTGTTTTGTGTGTTTTGTAATATTTTGGTGATAGAAGAGGTTGGAGGCAAGGATGGTAGTTGAGCTAGTTCAAACAGGATTAAACAGGAGTGACATGAATGTTTCTCATTTTGCAATTGGTTTGGATGTTTTGGCCAAACTTGTGAACAAATATGAGTGACATGAAAATGTAACGGACAGCCAGGGGAGTGCTTGGGAAGCTCTAAGAACACAGTTTCAAACCACTAATCTGGCTCATGCCATGTTCTTAAAGTCAAGGCTTAACACTCTCAGGATGGAAGAGAATGAAAACTTGAAGGATTCGAAGACCCCGACAATCAACAATATGCTTGTCGGTTGCATTGATGCATTTATGTAGACGTGCAAGTTAAAAAAGGTGAATTTAAAATTGTTAGTAAAGCAAGAAAATCAAGCAACCAAAAGCATAAATGTTCTTGCAAGGAGCACTAATACATAAATGTGCAGAATGTGTGAGTTTGTTTCAACCTACGAGTTACATCATTCATGTTGCAACTTTAGTTCCAATGCATGCAAACATTTTGGTAAATGAAACATTCTAGAAGGCATGTCCGTGACAATTCAAACTTAAAGACTATTTCAACACATGAGTAGGTGTGAGCACGGGAAGAAACATGAGTGCAAGTGGCAACATTAGCATGAAATTCACATTTGTGATCCAACATAAGAGACTCGTCTAAAGAGAGTGGAGGCATTCTCCAACCAGATACTCCAAACAATGTGAATACAAGAACGAGGCTAGAATATGTGAAAGTACTATACATTTGGACCATAAATGGATCTTAAAAAGATCCACAAGAGTGATTGGATGCTTGCTTAACAATCTATCAAAAAACTAGACACAAAAAAGTTGATCTAGATTGGCAATTTGACAAACAACAAGCAAGAACAAGTAAAAGTATTAATCATAGATGTAAATCCGAGTCCACACGTGAGCATGATGTACGGCCTGTAGACTGAGAATGAAAGCTTAATCAACTTGGTTGCATTTGGATCACAAAATCACATTACAGTAGTGGAGTAGCTCGAGACGACCAATGAGCTCCAGAAAATAATCTATCTTCTCACTATGGGAGAGTGGAATACATAGTGAAAGTCACTTCCTTTGTAAAGTTACGTGAATTTCCAGCATGTAATAAGGAAGTTAACTTGGCTTTCTTGCCCTAATTTGCAACCCTAGCCTCTTTCCTAGAGTCATGCCAAGTAGGTGGCTAGTTGGTCAAATTTGACCTTAAATCTAGGATTTAGGTCCTATAAACTAGGAGTCACTACCGAATTGACATGACCAACTATTTAGACTCAATCTCTAGGATAGGTTTCCCACGTGGCATCTTGGCCTCACACCCTCACTTATGCACATAATTTACAATATACTACATGGCTAGATTTGCCAACATAGGCAATTTTTCATAGAATAAGGCACCAAAAATTTGTACCTTGATTGAGAGCGTGAAATTTGTCATAGAATAAGGCACCAAAAATTTGTACCAATTATTTCTTAGGCATATGGAAATTTCACTTGTCAAAATCTCGCATACATAGGAATTCCACAAGTGTGGCAATGCCTTGCCATGTGACGTACCACTTTGGCCTTCATAAGCACACCTTATTGAATCTAATACTCCGTAGATCTTCTCGCATTCACCCCATACAATCACCAAATGGCATGTATTTCAAATACCTTGCCACTATTTGTCACTACCTACTCTTAAAGTTAAATGCCATCTCACCACTTAACTTTAATCATTACCTAGCCTTTCAATAAGATGAGCTTTCACTACCTAATCACCACATATTATCCAAAATCTATGTAATCATCATTTTCAAAAAGATTGCTACTATATGATGGCCAGCCTCCACATTTAATCATGTGTAAGTCATAAGCTTTGCCAAAGTACTTCCATTGTCATTATTTCATATGAATTTTTTCTTCTTTAAGGGTCAAATTTGGAAAAAGCAAAAAAGCAAAAAACAAATGTCTCATTCGACACATACTTAATCAGCTAAAACTTTACCAAGTACAACTAGTAGATGTAGATTTATAATATACATCTTAATCAACTAAAACTTTACTAAGTACAACTAGAAGATGTAGATTTATTATATGTATATTATAAGCTTTTTTGTTTTTTTGTTTTGCAAGATTTAAAAGTGGCTTTGACTCGTTTTTTACAAATGTGAAGCAAAATTTGAGTAAGCACATTTCTAGAACTTGGCTACTATGTTGGTTAGTATCAAAAAATTTGTAGCCACAAAAATTATTTGATGGAGCTTAATGCACTTTATCTTGCTACAACACTTGTTGTTTTGATTCAAATGCATTTCTTAGATGATTCAAACAAAGTTTAAAAATTTTTACTTATTTGAATTGGATTAAAAATAGTGAATCTACTTAATTTTGAAAAGAATTTTTTTGGATCTATAATTTAATGTAGTTCATCTTTAAAATTGAAAAAAAAAAAAAATTCATTCCATAATATTAATACACCATGATATGTTTTCATTATCAGTTCTCCATCTGCAATTGACAAAAAAAAAATGTTAATTCTCTCATAGGAATCTCGATTAAAAGGAATTACATCATGTGGCATAAAAAATGGTGCCCAATACCTTCAAAATAGATAAGATGCTGTGTTTTTTGTTTTGAACTAAAAAATTGAGAAAGAGAAATTAAACTAAGGGAGCGTATAAAATCAAAAGACCAAAAATACATAAATTCTAGACCTAATGTGAATAAAAAAATGACAACTTTTATGTAAATACAATATGGTGCCAAGACCATGCGCATAATGGTGTACGTGTGCTCTTAGCTTAGATGTATATGTGCTAAATACTCATCAATACTATTTTCCCGGTTACGAAAGGGCTATGCATCATTGGTAGATTTGGAGAGATTATGTTTCAGCTCACACATTAGAGATGCGACTAGTAAGTGTCGACTCTTTGATACTATGGTAGTTCCCTCAGCTCTATACGCATCAGAGACATGGAATACTGGCCTAACGACTACTGAGTGGGCACGCATTTCACGACTTCAGATTCATATGCTGAAGATATGCTCTATACAAGTGTCCTCCAATATACTGATGCGTGTCCGCCGATAGATCCGTAATGTGAATACTCCATGTGGAGGGGAGACGACAGGCCTGGGAATACCACGAAAAGGAGTGTCCCACAAAATGTAGATGCTGGGATGATGCCAAAGCCGCTGCAGCATAGTGTGTGTCTCTACCCTGAAGATCTTCCAGGCGCTGCATGAATGTGACAATATGGAACAATGCCTCTAGCTGAATAGGGGGGACAACTAACTCTGCCAATATAGTATGATGTGGTGTAGAGGACTTAGCCCGTATCATCCGAAGGTAAAGACGGAGTTTTATCGGACACATTTTCTATCTCGAGATCATGCTGGGTATCCTATTGTTCCCAGATATCTAGTGGATAGTATCTCACACAGACTGTGGATAGTGATGGGTTAGTTTTGGGTTTCCTCTCACCAGCTAGCCATTGAGACTGGCAGATACAATGGCATCCCAAGAGATGCTCGGATTTGTAGTATGTGTAATACACACAATGTAAAGGATGAGTTTCATTCTCTTCAGATGCCCAGCCTACTATGAGATCCGAGGGAGATACTACTGCTTGTTTCAGGACCATCCACTCACACTCTCTACCTTGATATCGTATGAGGACCCCAGATGTGTTGCGCTGATGATTCGAGAGATGGCGGATCTGCGTATGGCGAGACTAGACGCTGACACCTCCCCCTTGATACAGCTAAGCATACAGGAGTGTTTATCACGTCGGAGGCAGAGGCAGGAGAGTACTGATTCTGATGGAGAGGCTGAGATCCCGGATGCCTCCATGCATAGACGACAGAGACAATGTCGACGACTAGAGGGACAGCCAGCCCACAAGCCACAGTCTACAACTTCACGACAGCAGAGACGCCACCGACCATCCACTCGGAGACGGAGAGACACAGTTCGTTCGAAGACAGTGTCTCAACATACTTTACATCACTAATTCATAGGCGGAGAGACATTTATATGATGATAAGGCTCTCCTTGTCTATCATCATTATTTCCTGTTTACCTGTAGTCTTGTTTCTTTGTTTAAAGATCTTCTCTCTCTCTCTCTCTCTCTCTCTCTCTCTCTCTCTCTCTCTCTCTCTCTCTCTCTCTCTCTCTCTCTCTCTCTCTCTCGTTTGCCGTAGTTTCTACTTACGTCACCATCTTTGGCCACCCAAATAATTTGCTTGGCATATTCATTTCTATCTTCCAAGTGTTGATTAGCATTTTTCTCCAACGTATTAGCTCATATAGCTTCTCCCACCACTCATATGTTCCCACCCAAGCTACTTGAAGGCTACCATCACAATGTTGATGATGTATCAACTATTTTCAAACAATAGTAGATTCAAACAAAAACCTTGGCATGAATATCAATATTATGTACAAGAAACCTAAGTTCAAATAATATACAAAAACAAATTAACATGGCATAAACAATCTTTAGAAACATGGCTAAGGTATTTATGTACACATAATATGGGGGCACACACACCACACATACAATATATAACAATACATTAAAGTACAATGAACTGACCGACGACATTAGCCATGTGAATACATGCACAAATATCATGGAGTCAATCGATTTTGTCAACGTAGATAGTTTCGATAAGTGGCCAATGACCCATTTGGATCCACATAAAGCAATATTCTTCTACCTAGTCATTGAAGGCATGACGCTTTGAATATGGTTGTAACAAAGAGCCACCTACTTTTGTACAAAATCAAAATTGAGAAAAAGAGAACGAGAAATTGCTAACTGTCAAGAAACATAACAATAATTATTATTGATGCATGCTAGGAGATTCTAAAAATTTTAAGGACGTATCGTTGATAGTTGAGGGCATCCCCAACATTCCCCTCCCTTGAATTTGAAATAAGAAAATATGTAAAAAGAATGGAGTCATTACCACATGTAATACTACACCTAAAAAGGCATGTCATCTTTTGAAATTAACAAACTATTCTTGTTACTAATTTGAAACTTGCCATTGAAAAAGGCTCACAATCTCATACCATCCAATTTAAGAGAGTAGAAAATCTTATTTTGGAGCCCAAAACTTTTAAGTATATAGTTTTGATGTGGGAATCATCAAATTGAAAGGTTATGTATGTGATTCAAAGAGATTTTATTGAAATTCCTACCCATGAAAAATGCATGACGTATAAACCTGCCTTGACTTTGCCAAAATTGATGGTTTAGTCCATGTCGATTATTCACCTGTTCAAGATGAGATTGTGTCTCCACAATTGACAATTCCCAAGGATTTTAAGATAAATGCATACACAAAGGCCACCTCTTTTAGCTTGTCAAACCTATGAAACAAGCCAACCGGCACACACAACAAGTTTTGATTAACAAAGTCTTCTCATCGAAGGTAACTATTAACACCCAAGTACCAAGACATCTAACAAATAAAAAACTGGACCCTCCATTCCATATAAGAATGGTTAAAGGAACTATCTTACTTTGAGATACCTAAATAGGTAAATATCATTCAATAACAACCAACTTGGTACTCCTTAGAAAAACACAATTAACTCAACAAATTGAAAAAAGCCAATCAAAAGCTTGAGCTTATTTAAGCCATTTTAACAACATTCATGGCAAAGTAAGTTTTGGTCCATGTCATATCACTTGTCTATTGAAGTTGTAGAATAAATTTTTTGCATTGCAAAAACATGAAACATACTCAAAATCAAGGCTTAGGCCTATTCCAAGGTGTCAATTAACAAATATTGAATGAAATTTATTTGACTTTGGAAACATTTTTGTTGCAAATGCCAAGCCCAACTAATGTGCCACAAAAGATTTGTCAACATGAATGAGCTATGATAGCTGGTGTAAGTCAAAGCGGGTACATACCTTTCCTTGATATCCAAGCAACAAGGATATCCCGGCAACAACTCCTATCGAGCAAAATCCATGAATTATGCACATGGTGAATGTTTACAAAGGCAAGTGGCCAAAGAGTTTTTTGAAAGCTTTTGGCATGTGCTAGTCACATGTAGGGAGTTAAATCATACCTAATAGGTAGCTAGCAATCATACCATCCAACTCCTTCACCAATGGTGCCACTTATGCATGTAGTGTCAATCACTCCAAGTGGTGCTCGTGAATCATGACTGGTTGTAAGAAGGTTCACATTAAGAATATGCTAGATGTGAATGTTGCTTTGATCCCTTGCTATATGTGGATGAGCGTACGAGTTTTTGTTGGCTGGCCGTAAGAAGATTGAAGGGGTGTAAACAATTAAGAGGTTGGACAATCTCAAAGCCAAATGTCTTGGTACAATTTAATAATATCAACATAAAAATCTGTGAAAAAAACCATCAAAGTGTGGAAGACAATTTTCCAAGCAGGAGTACATGAATAAGTGCTACCAGCCTACCTGCAAAAACTTCATAAAAGAGCCACTCACCAAAGAAACCAAATGGAGTGAAAAATGTAATAAAAAGCAAAGCATTTAGGCACAGCTAATAATCACAGTCATAACATTGCAACCTATGCAAATCATTATGACACCATTGTGCCTAAACCAAGCGCCCTTATCTACCAAACAAACAAAAGATGGTAACTTATAAGGCTATTAGCGAGAGGCTCAGAATTCATAGACAAACTAACAAGAGCGATTTTGAAGCAGGTGTTGTCCTTTTCTCAAGGTTCTAACTCTTTCTTTGAGGCCAGAATTATCGTCAATATCTTGGGTGTGTGCCCAAAATTTGTAAGGGCTTTAAATCAGTAAAAATCTTATTCTAAAGAGCACTTTTTTATAGTATGTTACCAGACTTACAATTATAGAGATCAACATGAAAGTTATAGGTTCTCCAATCAATGGTTTGAGGTACCTAAAGGTTAACTCTAACTTCATACTATTAGTGCTTCTGATGGAAAAGAAAGGTTTGAAAAGAAATGCTCAATTCTACCTGAATGGCCTTTTTTTTATGGTTTGCCAAGAATTGATGGATAGTATAATCAACAAGCTCGCTTACATTGTTAGTACACAAGTAGTATTATCTAGAATCTAAGTATTTGTATGAATCATAGTTTCGCGTTCTGGAACGGAACGTGCTCTGGAACACGTTCCAGATTTCGTTACCGTTCCTGAACTTGACCAAATAAAAATTCAAAAAATACGTTTTTTTTTAACAAAGGATTACGATCATTTAGCAAAACTGCTCATTCTTGTGAACCATTGTCTCCTCCAAATGATGATACACTAGGAGCTGAGTCTGAGCAAGGTTGTGACCCATATACTCGGATCATCAGCAAGCAGATGGTGGGCATATTTATCACCAGTTGGGTATGAAGAGAACTCTGTCGCCATGTGCATAGCTTGAAAGTTGTGTGTTGGGTGTGGACTAATGGGCTACTATGGAAATAAGGTGATTTATTTTGCCTTTGAATGATCGTTAACATCCAGGTAAGCTTATAAAAGTAGTTTACATCAAACTTGCTCCTTTGAAAGGATTCTCTCTGTCAAGATTTTCATGCCTGCTGGTTACTATCATCAAATTTAAGATCCTTGGCTTAAATCTCCCACAATGACAAACCAGGCACTCGGTAGGTTGTAAGATCAGGCAGGGAGATCAGTTGTCTTCCATTAGTCATACAAATTCGTATTGTAGGAAGGATGAGTGTGTTCACTTCTGTTTCTGACTCTTCCTTTCAGGCTTTCTTGGAATTCATCAGAATTATCATTGTTGGACGATCATAAATATACAATCTGTTTAAATACCCGTTTCAGGCTTTTAATACTTGTTTTTTTAAATTAGAAAAAAAAAAAAATTCCGACCCAGTACGTCCGGAACGGCCCAGAAGGGTCGGAATGGGTTTCTAGGTATGAATTGACCAATTTAAGAGTCAAAGTAGTCTTTTTTATATCATATCTTGAATGTCATGAACTAGGGATAAGGTTTGATTACTTTGGTAGGTAATTCATTAAAAAGTTTACCCTGACTTCATAAGATGAAAAAAAGCATTTGAGCCAACGTTTTTTTACCAGACTTCACATGAAGGAAAGCATTCGATTGGATGGAACGTTCTCAGGAGAAATGAAAGAATCGAACCGGTTACTTGAAAAACTTAGCCAACAACCTTCATTATGTTCCTTATCAGAACATTAATGTTCACATGTCACACATTATCAGGTCCAAATAGATGGTGTACATACAATTAGGCATGGTAAAAATCTTTTGCATGCATGGTAAAAATCTTTTGCCAATACAATTTTGTTGCTTAATCACCAAAATGGGACCTTAAAGAGCCATTGAATTTTACATGGGAAGAAAATTCAAAAAAAGGGATTCAATGCCAACATATATGTTGAATGAAATACAGTGCCTAATCGGTACAAATGAACTGTCAAGAAAGCAACATATATACCTACCTTTTCATCAACAGAACCTCATCTCCTTAGAAGGAGATTGGTAGTCTCTTGTTAGATTGATGCATTGAAAGTTAGAGATGGCTATTTGGTAGCATGAGTCAGTCAAAAAAGGCATGGAGTCAAACAAGGATAATGAAACAAGCACAAACGAATGGCAAGCAGACCACAATATGGTATTTTACAGAAAAGGAAGTTTGCTAGGACATTGAGTTACTTGTTAGAGAAGCAGAGAGAAATGTGTTAAAGCACATTCTCACACAACCAGCAAACATGAGAAAAAGAAAAATGAATAAATGTGAAATAATGGGTTTTCAGCTTACCTCCCAGACTTGGAGAAATGACCTGCTCCCATATCACACTTCAGAAGAAGCAAGTTATCATCGGTCTTGAATTCTCGGAGCTTTGCAACAAACTTTGCAGGCTCCCAATATCCCACACGAGGATCTACAATTTAAACTATGCCATGTTGAGAACTTACTACTTGGATAACGAAACTCTTGAAATTTCTAGCAAATTAATGTAAATATTGACCACTGCTAGCAAGCTGAATATTTCTTGAAGGAATGCAGGTATGTGCTACATCTCGTGTACAACACCACAAAATTTGAACAGAAGAGTCAGTGCTAAGTAGTCTGGTAATTGAGAGGGAAAGCAGTCCATCAGATCTCAACGTGAGTGGAAACCTGAACCAGGCCTTGCAAAAACTGGAATGGACATGTTCTATACAGTGAATGATTCTATGCACATTAAGTTACTTGGTCTGGAGTAGGAAGAGGTATTCCTCAGGGTATCACAATCACTTACATCCCCATCCAAAGGCCTATGAATATTGAAAATTCTCAAGTTGATGAGTAGCACCTGAACTAAATGTGACGGTATAAATGAACAATATAAACACAATCAATAGAAATGAGATGGATCAGCTCTCTTACGCAGGAAAATATATTTGATCAATAGAAGAATCTAAGGCAAGAAGAACCAGTGCTAATATTCGATTATTGAGCAGAAAAAAGGAATAATGCATATCATAGCAAATGAAATTGAGATGGGGTGCGCAAACAACCGTGAAGGCCCCCAGTTATTAATGTATCAGGATATGATCGAGCTTGAACCTACAAAAAGAAAAGTTCCACACAGGAGCTTGTCAGTTCACAAAGCAGCAAGCACTTTTAAGTTGCAAAAAAGGACAAAAAGAGTAAAGGCTAAATGAACGTGATGTTAAGTTCCAAGATAACCTTTGCTAGCATCCTAGGAACACTATTAATTTGATAAAATAGTTGGCATTCAACACTAAATAGTAGATATATTGATTTTCTAGGGACACGGTCCCTGATTTCAACTCGTACAAGATTTATCCCATTTCAGATATCTCTCACTCACTATAAAAGTTACTCAATAGTGCCTTGTAAACAAACTTTGTTATGTCTGTGTGTATGATGACCACCCAGATTGATTCACAGAGTGAGATACTCAAATCCACAGGGAATAATTGTATTAGCCGTAATCTCATAGGACCTACTGTCATGCACTAGTTTCCACACTTGATTGTTCACGTGGAAATTACTTCCACCTCTTAGAGGTTATCGCCTATAGGACCTACTGTCATGCACTAGTTTCTTGAGATTACACTAAGGTTGATACAATTTTCCTATTGACGAATCATTTTCCAAAAGGCAGTGGCAGTACCCATGGCGTGCCTTTTTATCATCGATTCGATTATACCTTTAAGGATCATGGATGTCATAAGGCTTAGTATGCACAAACTTCTTGTCCCTTATGACCCATGGGGCTCACTTGTATTGATCTTCCAAAAACAGATCATTCTATGCTTGAACAATCCTTCACACCAAATACATCCAACAAACATGTACTAGCTGTGTGCTGATCCTGCTCCACTGACATCCACCAAAGGGCGCAGTACGTAGCTACTTCAATCATATAGGACATCGAAAGTAAAGTGGAGCACCATCATGCTGTTGTCCAATCTAGGGCAGATATCCTCAAGGGTCCAGGTAAATCAGATGCTCCAGTTGCTTTCATTTTTGCTACACTTACGGAGAGCCGATTTGAAGCTACAAAAAAAGTATGCCACATGACCATCGCTGGCATGCGGTCAGTATTATCAACAAAAGTGTATGGAGATAAGCACTAGTCCCCCATCGCTGGTCCATCACTGGACAGCGGACAGTTTTCAACCAAAAAAGAGAGCAAAATACTTTGCTCGATCCATCGCTGGACAGCAGACCATATTGTCCTCTATGTAACCATTTTTTTGAGCATGCTTCATCGCTGGTGACAGCGAGTTAATTTATTACCAAAAGTGCCATAATAATGGAATATGATCCATCGCTGGATAGCGGATCATCAATCCATGCATAGCCATTTAGAGGATGCTCCAAACCTTATTGTGTAGTGAGGATATATTTTACTCACAGCAAAACAAGCTTTCTTAAAGTAAAGAGATGAATGCATCAAAAGAAAATCACACAAGCTACATACCGTATGATAGAAACTGACAAACTCAAGCTTGATAGGGCGCCCTCTTTGTGGTGGGCAGAACTCCAATCTCTCTTCACACCGTATTGTAGAGAAACCATCGTCGAGAACAAGTGATATATAGTGGTCCAAGAGGAAGCTTCGTAAAAGGACCCTTCTGACCAATTTTGGTGGGAACTTTTTTTTGAATAGTGCAATCAAAGCTTTGGTTGGCAAAGGCTTAGGACCTTAAAAGTAAAAGTCTTTTTTTGTGATTTGACAAGGGGAGGTGCTTTAAAATAAAGAAGAGTCCATGAGAGAGAGAGAGAGAGAGAGAGAGAGAGAGAGAGAGAGAGAGAGAGAGAGAGAGAGAGAAAGCTTTGTTAATGTCTTTTCCATGCCAAAAGGCATATAAGACCAAAAGGAGTACATGTCAAGTATGTGAAAACCATGGGAGAGTATATAAACATCTCCAAGAAAAAACTATGCATAAAAGAAATTGAGTAATATAACTGTAAACTACAAACTGCCAACTCTTCATAAGTGGGAGCAAAATATCTGCTAGGAGTAGAAAGAATAATGTCATCTAGCGCTACTGCTGAAAAAAAGATGTGATGCGAGCTGTAACAGGAGGTAATGTGGACTGTTGCTGACGTCGTCCAGGAGGGTGAAAATTGTGTGCTCTCGTAACAAGGCGGGAAGTGCGAACTGCTGCATGACTATGAGTGATACATTGTCTCTGACATCCGTGAGGTGGTATGTCGTCATCATCGTCATCAGACCATGTCCGTCTCCTGGTGAAGAAAGTCGTAATCTGAGCCTGGGAGCTAGGATGTGGCTAATGAGCTGACTGGTACATATCCTGGCGCAACAAGACCATCTCTCGTAGCATAAGTGCGACCCAGCGAGAGTCCTCATATCCAATCAGTGCTCTGAGTGCAGTGGACATGTCACGGAATAGACAGAGATACCTCCCTCGGACTCTATCTCATGTAGGGGACATAGAAGGCATAGTCTTTCCTCTCGTGGTGTGCCCTAGAATCTGCCTGTCTCAATAGCCAACTGGTGTGAGGAGACTCTAAATTGTCCTCTAGACTGTGTGATAGTCTAGAGGACAAATAGCGAGGTAAAACTGGAAGACCAGTGGCATTCTACTCCAGAAAGTGAGTCTAATAGTACTCAGGCTTAACTCCCAGCTGGTCGCCAAGTACGGTTGAGATATGCTCTGTATAAAAAACGTCTAATGTACTAGTGTGTACCCAAAGGGTGATCAGTGATAGTGATGTCAAATGCTTCCATGAGGAAGTGTGATGCCTGAGAGAACCATGATAGCCGGTATCCCTGAGTCTGAAGGTGGTGCCGCGTATACCTCTGCTCTGGAGGCACGATTTTTCCGGCAGAGTGTGCGATGATAAGAGCGTCTGGAGGAGCAGAGGAGGTGAGGATCATGAGTACGGGCATGGTTGACAAGGTGATGGAGAGAGCGACATTCGGCATCATACCACGGGCGGTGTAGAGGCCGTTTGGCTTCTAGGTCCTCTATATTGCGAGCACGATGGGTCTTCACTTTCTCAATGGCAAGAGAGACCATAGCAGGGGTGAAGAAGGAGAAGGGGGAGGGGCGAGGAGAAATCACAATAGGATCAATGGAAAAGGTATAAAGTAGAGTCGCGTATTCAGTCCAACATCATAGATCTTTCAGCAAAGGAGGTGGAGCACGGGGGATAAACTCATGCTAGAAAGCACCAAATGAGGAACTATAGAGAAGGTCTACAAGGCGTTTCTCCTCAAAAGTTTCATATATGCGTTTTTTATAGCGGCAAGTATAGCTATATAAACGTTTGAGATGACGAATATGGGGAGACGGTACAATAGAGTTAACTTGAGAATGGAGTTGTTTGCTTATATCGTCATACCAAGGTTGGTGAGGATGATGAGGTTTCAGGCAATTGGGTTTTTTGCAGTGTTTGGATGGGAAAGCAATAGAGGTGGCAGTGTGAAGAGTGGTGGTGAGGAACGATGCTTGGGAATGGAGTGGGCAATCATAGGGAAAATGAAGGAGAGAGCATCTTGGTAAAGATTAGTATATGCGATATTAAATGTGTATTTAGGGGTGCGTTCCATATAAGAGGAAGTAGATGAAGAGAGATCTAGTATAGAGTCCAAATTGAGAGAAAGAAAAGAATGGTCTGATAATGTAGTGGGAGAAACAATAAAGGCAGATAGAAAAGGTATAAGAGATGGTGACCCCATGAAATAATCCACGACACTATGTCCCCCGCTATGAGGATGGCAGGTATAATCACCAGACCTCAGCCAACAAGATAAGCCATTGAAAATGGCAAGCTCATGGGCCTCTCCCAATAAAAGAAAATGCTCACCATATGCAGATACCGGGCCACCATCGTCGACAGATATCCTGTGAATCCCCATATCTGTACTGTCCATGGCATGTATCCTCAAAGGGTCATCCGTAAGTGTATGAAACTCTGTCTGTCTAAAGGAGGTCCTGGCGTTGAAATCCCCGGCCATAAGTATATAACCATGCTCCGCATAAAGGAGAATATCCGAGGAGATGTTAGCATATGGCGAACCGTATGATCAGAGAAAACCAAAGACTTCGGTGGAAAATAGCAAACTGCTAGATACAAATCCCTATCCAGCCCAATACTCCGGCCAAGAAATTGAAGCCACCAAAAGCATGCCTGCTCATCCTGTCGAACCAGAGAAATGATAGGTTGTAATAAGTCTCTATATAAAGATGCAACTCCACCAGAACATCTACCTCCTGCAGATCTAATCTCTAGGCAAAAGGTTGAAAACCATCTGAAACCATGAAAATCCATCAAATTGACTCTCATGAGTCTCTGTGAAAAGAAGGATATCCCCCTGTGATATAAAGTCAGCTAAGTCTCCTGCAACTGCTGAAGAATGGATGTCGTTATAGTTCCATAGACCAGGAGTGATATTTTGAGACTAGACTTGGATTAAATCTCAGGCCTCTAAAAAAGGCAACCCTGTTTGCTTGAATACATTATAAGGTACTCCATAGAATTGATAGAATTTGTAGGAGATGGTTCATCATTTGGTGTCTTCCTTTCAAAAGGAGAGGAAATTGAGTTATGAGCATTGCTACTCTTCAATGAAAACGTGATGCATGTTTAAAATGAATAACATTCAAGAATATCAAACAAATAATCCTTGGTAAGCTAAAATGTTGTGAGTGGGGATTTTCTTGTCAAGATCTTCCAAGTAGAGCAAGAGTTGACACGATTTTCCAGAATAATTAAAAGTGTTCCTTTTGTAGAAGAGCAGAGGAGACAATGGAGCAGTTATTGCTCCAATATCATATCAAGATTAAACGTGGTTCTTTTGTGAGCTTGGGTCTGCCTCATAGGTGGAACAACTTTTCAGCTAGATATATACTTTCTGGCTACTACTTCAGAGCCGCTATTTATATTCTAGGGTAGCATAATCTGAGGGTGGTTCTATTGTTCATTAGAGCTCTTTGACATATTTCAGCCAATCTTCATCTTTAATATCATTCTTTTAAATAAGTTTGCCAAGGAGGGTTTTCCCAAAACTCTAAGGATCTCTCTTCCAATTTTCACCAATAAGATCTTGTTTGATGAGAGAGAGAGAGAGAGAGAGAGAGAGAGAGAGAGAGAGAGAGAGATCTTTATTAATGTCCATGAAATACCCTAAGGTACATAGGACTGAAAAAATGGTTACATGTCATGCTCGATGGGAGCATGAAAGCTCTACCACCTAAAAGAAACAAGAAACAAGATTACAATAAAACAGGAAATAGTGATAGGCACAAGTAGAGTCAATCATCATATAGATGTCTCTCCGTCTGTGAAAAAATGATGTAAAGCATGTTGTGGCCCTGCCACTGAGCGAACTGCATCTCTCTGTCTCCGAGGGGATGCGTCGGAGGCGTCTATGCTATCGTGAAGTTGTAGGCTGGGACCTGTGGGCTGGCTGTATCTCTGGTCGCCGACACTGTCTCTGCCATATATGTGTGGTGGCATCTGGAATCTCAGCCTCTCCATCAGAATCAATACTCTCCTTCTGTATTGATCTCTGACTGAAGAATAGAACCATAAACCTTGGCAAAGAGGTGGTTGATCATGATGGTACGATAGTTGTCGGCTTTCATGGGATCACCGCCTTTATGGATAGGATGAATAAGGTTTGTGGACCAAGGGAAAGGGAAACCGGATGTGATAGCGCGGTTAAAGAGGAAAGAGAGAAAGGGTGAGAGGATGTCAGCAGCCTGCTTCAAGAGTTCAGCTTCTAGATTATCAATATCTTTGGCCTTATGCCGGTTTAAACGATCGATGGCCTCTTCAACTATGACTGGGGAGAATATATCAGAAGTACTTGTGTAAGGGTGTGTGGGAAGTGGGGGAGTGTTAGGTACAGTGTACAACGAGGTGGCGTAGGTTACCCCCAAGTGCTAAGATCTCTGATCTGAGGTGGAGGGGCTCATGGAAGGAATTTTTGCCAAAAAGATCGCGACGATGAGCTAAAGAGAAGGTCCATCATCTTCTTCCCTTGGCTGATTTCGTAAGTGATTTTCTTTTTTCGGGTGGTTCTACGATGTACACGGGATAAGTCCCTTACCAGATGGGGAAGGGGGCAACGTGCATAAATCAAGTTCAGATGAAGCTGGTTACATTCGTGGTCATACCAGGGGTTATGTGGTCGACTATATCGTAAGTGCTTGGGCCGGGGAGATGGAAAAGCCAGGGATGCAGCAGTATGCAAGGTCCGAACAAGAAAAAGAGACTAATCTGTCAAAGTATCGGCATAGGAGAAATGAGTCAGGAGGTCAAATTAGTATTCCCTATACATGGGAGTGTTCTGAGGGTTATAGCGGTATACGGTCTTTTTGCTAGGAGTTAATGTACTAGTACATGGGGTGTGAAGAAGGCCAATAGAAAGAGAGAGGTATGAGTGGTCAGACAGGGTGGTACGGTGGACCAGGAGAGATGAGAGAGAGAGAGAGAGAGAGAGAGAGAGAGAGAGAGAGAGAGAGAGAGAGAGAGAGAAAGCTTTGTTAACGTCTTTTCCATGCCAAAAGGCATATAAGACAAATAAGTACATATCAAGTATGTGGACCGCATGGGAGCATATGAAAAACGTCTCCGAGATTGAAAGGAAAGCATATAAAATAGATCTAAATACAATTATCAGTGTTAACTAAACCAAAAAGGTACAAAGCAAGAAATAGCTATGTATAATGGGAGCACGCCGCAGATCATGTCCTGGAGGTGATGATGATATTGCTGCTACTACTGAAGAAAGATGTAATACGAGCTGCAGTGGGGAGTGAAACTGAGATCTATTGCCGTCGTCGAATGCAAGAAGGACGTCTCCTCGTGGTAGGACGAATAGGTCTGGTTGCAGGGTAGGAGGTGCACTGCCTCTGATCTCTTGATCTCTGTGGGAAGTCGTGTCCTCATCATCGACATCATCATCTGAGTCTGGGACTGGTCGTGAGCGTCGTCTGGAGAAAAAGGAGGTAATCTGAAGTTATGTGTCTGGAGTAGTCTGACGCAGAGGCTGGAAATCTCGTCCTAATAGAAGCATCTCTTGGATCATAAGTGCAACACAGTGTGGATCCTCATAGGTAACAAGTGAGCACAAAGTGAGTGGTGTATCCTTGAACAAGCAATAGTATCTCCCGCGAATCTCATAATAAGCTGGGCAAATGAAGATAAAATGCTCCTCAGTCTCCATCACACCAAGGGAACATAGCTGGCAGATCCTATCCTCTCGTGGGGTACCCTGAAACTGACCCAATATGAATCTGAGACCATGTGATAACCCAGAGCGTAGCTAGTGTGGTAGAAGTGGGGACCCTGATACATCAGTCTCCAAAAAATGAAGTCGATAAAAGTCGGATTTGACACTCAACTGACCCTGCCAGCCTCGATCAAGGTAAGCTCCTTAGATGAATCGTCGGATGTAGTCATGGGTACCAGAAGGAAGTGCAGTGATAGAGATACCGAGTGTGCCAAGAAGTCTAGAGGCCTGAGAGAACCAAGCCAAATGGTAGCCCTGACTGTGAGGGCTCTGAGATGAAATGAGAGCAGTCTGAGTATATCTCTGCTTAGAAGACTGGAATGCACTGACGCGCTGTATATATGTGATGACCTGGAGTAGGGCATCAAGGTACATAGGCGGGACCGCACACTCAGCAAGGACGATCTGGTGTGGAACTGAAGCTATTGAAGGCTTAGCCCGAATCGTGCGTGAAAGCATAGTGATCTATAATCGCGAGATACTGGCCCAGTCAAATAAAGTAAGACCAGCGCACCATACAGCTGATGCATATAGAGTTGTAGGAGAAACAATGGTGTCAGAACGCAGAGACTTACTCGTGGCATTTGTAGGAAAGCAAGAGTCAAGTCACCAAGATCTAGCTATATCAATCTCCACAGAAAACAAGAGAGAAGAGGCTGAGCGCCCAACTCTAAGAGAGAGAGAGAGAGAGAAAACAACAACAAGAGCAATGGAGAGCAATGCTTAGCCAAACTGTAAAAATGAAATACACAATGAGCATCTAAGTACTCTACCTGGATGTGACCAAATGCCACAAAACCCTAAGGTTAACCACTTACTAAATGTAGGGCACCCCCAAAAGTCAAGATAGGGCCCCTAAACAAAATTAGACCCCTAAGGACCCACGAGTCAGTACATGACCAAAATTGGGTCCAACTGAACTTAAGACAAACTTAAGATGGCCTAAATAACTAAATACCCATGGTTACACAAATCTCGACCTTTTGGGTCAAAGTAACCTATGGATTAACTTTAGCATAGTCATTTATTTCTAACACCCTCCTTAAATGACAATGCAAAAACTGAAATCTTCACTATGTAACAAAACCAACATGTGGTATCAAATTTAAAGCTTTGCATAAAGCTTCAAATCTAACTCTAGGCAACGCCTTAGTGAAGAGGTCCGCAATATTATCCTCCGCAGGACTATATTCAAGTAAAATGTCGCCATCATGAAATCTCTCCCGAACAAAGTGATAATGGATCTCGATGTGCTTCGTCCTCGCATGAAAAACAGGATTCCGTGCAATGGTAATAGCACTTTGACTATCACTCAAGATAAGAGTGGTTGAGGGCTCGCCAAACTTCATGTCAACAAGTAGTCTTCTCAGCCATAAACACTCTGTTGTGGCTGAAAATATCGCTCTATATTCTGCCTCACTAGAAGAAGTAGCAACAGTGGGCTGCTTTTTACTTGACCACGAAATTGCAGAATTTCCATAGAAAAAGCAATGTCCACTTGTAGAGCGTCTAGTGTCTTGATCTCCACCCCAATCCGAGTCACTAAAACCAACCAAACATGCATCATCACAAGCAGGAAAAACCAGTCCATGACTTCTTGTTCCTTGAAGATATCGAAAGATCCTCTTCAACGCTTTCCAATGTGATGTCATCGGGGCATGCATGAATTGACTCATGAGTGAGACACTATAAAAAATGTCCGGTCTTGAATTACATAGGTAAATGAGACGGCCAATAGCTTGACAATATAAAGTAGTGTCAAATGATTCACCATCACCTTGACTACTTAATTTCAGACCTGTCTCCAAAGGTGTAACAACCGGCTTGCAATCTTCCATCTTGAACCGCTTCAAAATCTGCCCAATGTAGCGTTCTTGAGAGATCAAAATTCCAGCCCCTTCTTGTACAAATTCAAGACCAAGATAAAAGTGCAATAGGCCTAAATCTGAGGTTTCAAAAACCATACCAAGATCAAGTATTACGGCATCAATCTGCTGCTCATTACTTCCCGTAATAATAATATCATCAACATAAAGCAAAATAATGATGATATAATCTGAAGTATGCCTGACATAAAGAGTAGATTCGCTAGGACTACTAGTAAACCCTCGATCACAAAAGTAGGCATGTATCTTTTGATACCAGGTTGTTGAAGGTACACTTCCTCATTGAGATCACCAGTGAGGAATGCTGTCTTTATGTCAAGTTGCCGCAAACACCAACCAAAGTGGGCAGCCAAAGAGGTTACTACCCTCACGGTAGTCATCCGACCAGTAGGAGAAAAAGTCTCCTCATAATCAATCCCCTTTTGTTGAGCATAGCCTTTGGCAACGAGCCTTGCCTTGTACCTTTCAATGGTACCGTCTGCCTTATACTTGATTTTGTATACCCATTTAGAACCAATTGCCTTCTTCCCATGAGGAAGATCAACAAGAACCCAAATCTGGTTCTTCATAAGTGAGTCATACTCATCTTGCATCGCATCCTCCCAACATTTTACTCCCTTGGCCTGCTCATAGAAAACAGGTTCTTCTGCAACATCTCCATGAGATGTAAGAGCAAAATCTGAAAAATCAGCATAGTCCACTGATTTTGTAGAGGCACGTGTCTTTCCATCATAAAATGAACTTACTTTGCTGTCCCGCAAAGTCGACAACAGCCACCGTGGGACCGTTTTGGGCTGTCCAACAGCCATGTCTCTTCTTACAATTTGCTGTCCAAGATCCTCAGACACCGCACTTGGCTGTCCAAGATCTTACAAAACTGGTCCTTGCTGTCCAACAGTTCCTGCAGGTTGATTATGAGCAACAATGGGCAGTTTTTGATGAACATTAGGCTCTAAATTTGATGAGATGTTGGGCAGGTCGAAACTGGTTGATTGCTGCCCCTTATCTCAAGCAATAGAAGATGGTACCAAATCTGGAAAAACTTCAACATCCTATGTGGGCTGTCCCCCTTCAAGATATGAGTTGGGGCCACATCCAATGAATTCTTTTCATCAAAATGCACATCACGACTAACAATAATCTTGCTAGTGCAAAAATGCATTTAACTCCTTTATCCTCAAGCTTTGTACGAAGTTTATTTGGAACAAAAGCATAAGCCGTACAACCAAAAATGCGAAAATGAGAGATTGAAGGCTTCTTCCCATACCAAACTTCATAAGGAGTTAATACTTTCAATGCTTTAGTAGGACAACAATTGCTTATGTATGCTGCCGTTATAACCGCTTCAGCCCAAAACTTGTGAGGCAGCCCCTTTGCTTTGAGCATGCAACGGGCCATTTCCATAAGTGTGCAATTCTTTTGCTCGGCAACACCATTTTGTTGAGGCGTATAGGGAGTTGTCATTTGATGTAAAATTCCCTTTTCTCGAAGAAATGCACCGAATGTATTCTTAATGTATTCCCCTCCTCGATCGGTGTGTAGGGTCTTCAAAGAATGCCCAAACTGATTTTCCACCATTGCTAGAAAATCTTTGAAACATTGAAAAACTTCCGATTTAGCCTTCATAGGATAGATCCATGTAAAACGGGAAAAGGCATCAATAAAAGTCACAAAATAGATGCACTTTCCAATGGATTCGGTCCTCATTGGACCACAAACATCACTATGAACCAAATCAAATTTATCAAGAACCCTTATAGTTCTATCAATTGGAAAAGGTTTCCTTTGAAACTTTCCAAGTATGCACCCCTCGCATACATGCCCTTCCAGCTGCTCAATAGTAGGAATGTCTTCTACCATATTAAATGTCTTCAGCTTTTTCAAACTTGCAAAGTTGAAATGCCCAAACCTTGCGTGCCACAATTCAGCCAACTCCAATGATTGTGATGTAGAAGCAACAAGACATGTAGAGGGAAGATATCCATAATGTAAACCAGCATGCATTGTTCTCGAAACAATGATCAAGAGTGATCTTTTAGGATCTTATCTTCTTTGAACTCAACAACTAGTCCTTGCTTCAACATAGTTGAAACCGAAAGATAACATAAAGCACATTCTTAATGTACTCTTCTTCACCATTAGGCAAAATGATGGCTACAATTCCAATTCCATGAATAGAATAAGATGCATCATCCGCACATTGTACCTTACTTCCATTTTGCACTTTCACTAATTTAGTGAATGCTTCTTTACTAGAAGTCAAAATCAGCAACTTGCAAAACAGAATCTAAATTCCTCATAGATGTAGTAGTACTAGTAGAAGCAATATTAGACACAAAAGCATAGTCTTGGTTGAAGAGATCACCACTAGCTTCAAGCTCTTGCTCCAAAGTAGCAGGTGATGCACTAGTATCAATTCCGTTACTCTCCTCTTTCGCAAGCTTCTTCTTACAATTTGATGAAGTGCCCATACCTTTTGCAATAATGGCACTTCCCTTTCTTCTTTTGAGTGTTGACATTTTGAAATCCAACGGGCTTTTGCTCATCCTCGGAAGGAGGATTCCCCTTTCCTTTTGACTTGCCTTTGCCCTTTGCTTTCGTGAAGAAAGCTTGATCTTGTTGAGTGTCGCCCGCAAAGTTTTGCCTCGTTTGCTCCTCTTGAAGAAGCAGCCCAACAAGTTCATCAAAGGAGAGTTGCTGTCCCCTAAGAGAGATACTCAAAGATGAAACAAATGGAAGATAAGATGAAGGTAATGAGTTGAGAGTAATGGAAACAAATTGAGCATCCTCAATTATCTCATCAATATTGAGAAGCTCCTCACGAAGATCCTTGATTTTCATCAAGTGATTGGTCACTTGATCCCCTTATTGCATCTTCAACAAAGAAAGCTGATTTCTAAGATACACCACTCTTGCTGGATTTTTGACTCTATACATAGTATAAAGTGTATCTCACGCACTTTTAGATGTCTTACAAGACCTAATATGAGGTAAGATAGATCTTTTCACAGCAAGAGCAACCATAGAATGTGCTTGTGCATCCCTTCTATCCCACTTCTTTTGTTCTTCCGAAGATGTAGAAGATGATGTTGATGATGATGATCCACGAGGTGTAGGAGGTGCCAAAGACGGAGGCCTTTCCTCATCACCATTGACCAAATCCCACAGCCCTTTCGCTATGAGAAGATTCTTCATCGTGTAACTCCACAAGGAGTAGTTTGTGCCATCCAACCGATCTTCACTAAACAAAGAACCGATAGCTTCCGATTCTTTAGCCATTACCTCCAACAAAATTTCAGCTTGTAGTAGATAGGAAAGAGAGCCTTTCCACAACCAAATCTATTCAAAAATTTGCAGCAAACAAAGAGCTGAAAGTAACAGCACAAGATGTCTTTCAATCTGCAACCAAAGTGCCCAAAAGATGATGGATAGATGGTTGTCTTTCTGCACAAAAAAACCAGCTTCTTGAAAATTAGGTTAGCTTCGATTGAAGCCTACACCGAAACCCAATTAGGAAGCCAAATAGTGTGATTAACACACACTCCAATAGGGCTGTTGAAAGCGCCTTACTACTTGCTGAGAATCTGCAAATTTCCAGCCACAAGTTGACCTAACCCTGAAAAGGGTTTGCTGAATTTTGGGCACCCTCCGACACAAATGCAAACCTGAAAACAAAAACAGCAAGATAAGGAGAAACCACAACCAAAACCTCCTTCAACCTGAAAAGAGACAAAAAAACTGATCCAAACTCCACTTGAAAAGATCAGCAAGATGCTGAAATTTCACAACAAAAAGCAGAGAAGCTCCTCTTCTAGTAGGGCGCCAACAAACAAGCTTGCTGCAGATCCGGTAGCTTTGATACCATGTAGGAAAGCAAGAGTCAAGTCACCAAGATCTAGTTATCAATCAATCTCCACAGAAAATAAGAGAGAAGAGACTGGGCGCCCAACTCTAAGAGAGAGAGAGAGAGAGAGAGAGAGAGAGAGAGAGAGAGAAAACAGCAACAAGAGCAATGGAGAGCAATGCTTAGCCAAACTGTAAAAATGGAATACACAATGAGCATCTAAGTACTCTACCTGGATGTGACCAAATGCTACCAAACCCTAAGGTTAACCACTTACTAAATGTAGGGCACCCCCAAAAGTCAAGATAGGGCCCCTAAACAAAATTAGACCCCTAAGGACCCACAAGTCAGTACATGACCAAAATCGGGTCCAACTGAACTTAAGACAAACTTAAGATGGCCTGAATAACTAAATACCCATGGTTACACAAATCTCGACCTTTTAACCTATGGATTAACTTTGGCATAGTCATTTATTTCTAACAGCATCTCGAATAGACTTACGGAAGCAAAATCTTTCCATCTGGGCAAGGGAAGCATGGCCTTTCCCAAGCCTACTAGAAGCTGCCTGTCTCATACTAAATATAGGACAAATAAAAAGTGTGCCTAAGTAAGTGTAGGATGGAACAATCTCCAGTGGCTGACTGTCAAAAACGAGCTCCTGTCTCAACATAAAGCTCCTGGAAGTGTTGAAGACCATCACCTTGGTCTTCGCAATGTTCACCCCTAGGCCCCATCGGGAACCATGAAGACAATCAATCTCTCTTTGTAACCCCTCTCTAGTAGGTGAAACTAGAACCACATCATCTACATAAAGAAGAATAGCGATCAAGATGTCTCCAAGTCTGCAACCAGATCCGTCACACTGCTCAATAACCCTCTCCAACTCATCAATATATAGTCCAAAAAGTGTAGGAGAGAGGGAACATCCCTGCTTCACCCCAATAGTGCTCCTGATTTGCTTTGAGATACCTCTGTCACTCCGAAAACATCCCAATACTCTGTTATAAAGTGCCATCACTGCTAGGACCGTGTCATCAGAGAAACCAAGGTCTCGTATCTACTGAATGAGTAAAGAGCATGGGACAGAGTCGAAGGCTTTCCTGAAGTCAACGAAGCAACAATAAACTCGCTCTCGCCGGTCCCGAGCTTCCTCAATAATGGCTCTGAGAGTAAAGATATGATCTGTAGTAGAATAATGGGCTCTAAATCCAGCCTGGCCCGCAATCTCTTGGTCTCTGCCTCAATACTCACAGCTGATTGAAGAATAATGCCATACAACTTCGTGAAAACGTGCCCAATCATAAAAGTCCGATAGTTACTAGGATTCATGGGATCACCATTTTTGTGTATGGAATGGATGATGTTGGTGCACCAAGAAGAAGGAAAACCAAAGACAATGGCTTGATTGAGTAGAGTGGCTAGGAGAGGTGATAGTAAATCAACAGCATGGATTAAAAGCTTGGATTCAAGGTCATCAATATCCCTGGCTTTACTGGTGTTCAATTTCTTGATGGCATTGTGGACCATATCAGTAGTGAAGAAGGTAAACTCAGAAGGTCTAGGGGAGATGGAAATAGGTGTGTCAGTATCAATGGTATATAAGGCAATGGCATAATCACTCCAAATGCGCAGATCATCAAGGAGCGGAGGTGGAGCACGGGGAATGAACTCACGCCAGAATGCGCCTGTGGAAGAACTATAGAGGAGACCAATAAGTCTTCGCTCTTCCAAACTATCATATGCGCGTTTCTTACGACGGAGTAAGCGGGTAAAGTGACGACGTGTGGATTGCAAGGATGAGGTGTGTGTATGCGAGCATGTATGAGAAGGTGATGGTGGGAGCGACAACCATTGTCATACCAAGGTGGGCGCACCGATCTAGGCTTGGTGTTTTGTTTTTGTTTGTTATGATGGGGTTTAGAAGGGAAGGAAGCAGCGGTAGCCGTATGGAGTGCTGTGGTAAGGAAGGAAGCTTGCGCTTCAAGCGAGCTATGATGTGGGAAAATGTGGAGCAGCGGGGTAAGCAAATGCTGATAGGTAGGTGCAAGTGAGTGGTCAAAAATGTATTTGGATGAACAAGACAATGGTGGGGGTGAGAACTATCGAGGCATAGAACAAGTACCAAGGCTAAAGAAAAGGAAGGAATGATCAGAGAGAGTGGTAGGAGAGATACGAAAATTATGGATGAGTGAGATGGATGAAGGTGATCCGATAAGGTAATCAACAACACTATGGCCGCCACTGTGGGGATGGCAGGTGTATCTGCCCGAGTCGGGCCAACAAGTTTAACCATTAAAAATGGCCAACTCATGAGCTTCTCCTAATTGCAATAAGTATTCGCCATAGGTAGTAATGGGACCCAAAATGTCCTCAGAAATCCTAGTAACACACAAGTCATCTCCATCAAGGGCACGTACACGAAGCTGGCCCATAGAACCATAAAAATTTGTCTGTCATGAAGTTGTCCTGGCATTAAAGTCACCGGTGAAAAAGATGTAACCTCGTTCTGCATATCTGCTATATTTGTAGAAAGATCAATGTAGGGTGAACCATTACCCTCCACAAAGGAAGAAGATACTGGAGGGAAATAACAAGCTGCAACAAAGATGTCTCTGTCAGAACCAGCGCTATGCGCGTCAATGCGGAACCAAATGTACCATGAGTTTTCATCATGGCTGATGAACTCAAAAATAGGATGCAGTGACTCCCTATATAGGCAATTCTGAACTCCCAAAATGCTATTGAAGAAGCTGAAAAGTTTTTGGAAGGACATCTTCAGCACCATAGCAAAGGTATGGAAATTGCCTGGCGACCTAAGGACCCAGATACTCTTGTCATCCGCTTCACGTTAGAATCTCACCGGCGCGAAGTTTTAGGGAAACGATCTAAATTACGTGATACCAAAATCTATCTGGATGAAGATCTTACTTTCATCCAACTCCAAGAACGTAAAAAGGCAAGACAGGAAGCTCTATCTACTGGCAGATGACTTATATATCGCGATGGCATTATCAGATTTGTAGATTGTAAGCCTATAGTTGATAAAAATCTTAATTTTGAGGTAGAGTCTGAGCATAGATGCAGCGCGTTTCTGGAACGCGTTTCAAAATCGTGGTCAGAAACATGGTTCAGAAATGCATTTCTAAAATTTTCCAAAAAATTCCAGAAACGTTTTTTTTTTTTTAGTTTTTACTGTGTAGTTTGCTGACTGTTTCGGGCGTAGGATGGTCCAATTTAGGTGCATTAATCCTATTATAATTGACAACGGAATTTAGTATAGACAAGAAACAATGAACATGAATCTGAAATTCTGATTATAATAAAGCAGGTACATATGATGGTGCTATCCAAGCATGCACCCTGGAGAAGGGCTTCAATGGCGATCTAGAATAGACTCTGGATGATTGATTTACACAATAACAGAATGCTGAGAGAGCGAACAACCAAAGGACCAAGGGGATGCAAAACACCAAAAAGTGTGTATTCCCTTAAGGAGTTGGAACGCCAAATCATGAAGAGGCCTTATCGTCGAGGCCGGGGTCCCTGCCGCTGGGGGGTGTTGCCCCCCAAACCCCCCACTGGGGGGCTACCCCCCCCCCCGGACCCCCTATTTCTCGGGGGGCTACCGCCCCCCAAACCTCTTGAACATTTATTGAAAGCCAGAGCAAATAACAACCAAATAGCTATTGAAAATAAGATCGGACCTGTCCAGCGGGGCATTTTCTTGTGATTAGTGCCTGCCTCCAGCCTCTAGCTCCTTGCTATGACCAGTGCTTGCTTCCATCGTTGAGGTATTGAGCATCAGCGCCTGCCTCTATCGCTGAGATATCTATTTGATTCAGGTCTTCACGCATCTTGTATCACTGGGGTTATTTGCTTGCAAAGCATCATGGCTAAAAGTAAGAAGGTTGGTGTACCTGCTCCCCAACCGGTCTCTTTGGACTCCATTGAGTCAGCCTTGACATCTCCTACTCCAGCTATGCCACAACCTCCTCAGCCATCGTTAGCATCCAGCATTGCTTCATCTTCTTCACAGCTCTTCTCCTTCCCTTTCTATGCCTATGGCAGTTCATATCTCCCCATCAAATCCTATTCTAGGTGAACCTACTATAGCTCTTCATTTGACTCCGAATAATCCAAAAGCATCTTTACCTTCATCTTTCATGATCGCTGTGCAAATGCAACTCTAGAAGCTGGATACGTCCTTTGAGGAACTCAAGAAAGAAGTTGCAGCTATCAGGAACAAAACATCTACCCAAATAGCTACCTCAGCTAAAATCCAACAACTCGAAAATTAGGTGCAAGAGCATCATAGGGCTGTCCAATCATGGGCATACGTACTTAAAAGTTTGACTCATGCTATTCTTCCAGCTTCTCCTTCACCTTCGTTTATCTCAGCCACGTTCAGTGAGAGCCGTTTGCGAGAGTATAAGCTCTTCATGTTCATGTTAGAGGTATTACAAACTCCCATGATGCTATTGGAGAGTCTAAGAAGTTTTTGGAAGAGAATCTTCAACATCACAACAAAGGTATGGAAACAACTTGGCGACCAAAAAAGGATCAAGATACTCTTGTTATACACTTCACCTCAGTGTCTCACCATCGTGAAGTATTGGGACAAAGATCTAAGCTGCAGGATACTAAAATTTACTTGGACGAAGACCTTACTTTCATCCAAGTGCAAGAGCGGAAAAAGGTAAGATAGGAAGATATAGCAACCGGAAAGCATCATGATGGAAATAATCAAATTTGTAGATCGTAAATATACTGCTATTAATGTGAGTTTGAATTATGAGATAGAATCAGAGTTAGAGAAATGAAGAGATGTCCAGTTGAACTTGTAAATGGTCTTTGCACCATATAATCTTGGCCATAAAGTTCTCTTCTTAGTTAGCTAATTTGTTTTAAGTTGTCTGATGGCATTGATCCATTTGAGTTCCATCTCGTTTGATGTACTGTTTGGTCTTATAGGCCTTAGGGCACGGAAAAGGTGTTAATGAATCTTTCTTTCTTTCTCTCTCTCAAAAAGCTATCTTCTCAAAAGCTTACTAATTATCAACTCCTTATAGTACGTCTACCATGACTCTAAAATTTTGGTAAGGACAATCCTGATTCATACGAAATGACTGTTAAATATTTGTCAAAAGAATTTCTAGCTGTGAGACGTCCAATAGATTTAGCCACAACTTTTCCTGATTTGCATTTAAAGGATAATTTACTTGTTAAACTGCTGAGAAGCTAACCAAATCTGCTCTCTCAACCAGCTGGAAAGACAATTTTGAAATCTAATGAGCTCTATCAATCACCAACATTCAGGAATAGTCCCATATAATGAATAAAGGGAACACTTACATTATCAACAGGTGAGTAGGATTTGATGTACGTATAATAGTCTTTGATATTGGGGTTTCCCCATTCCTGTAGAGAGGAATCACGTCAGGATAAGACTACAAAACAAACCTTAAGCGAGTTAAGTGGTACGAGTTGCAAAAAATGTTAAACCACACCTAAGTATTTCATCCCAACACCCGGAAAGCCAACAAGCTTCAACTTTCATGCCCTCTTTGCAGCAGCTCTACTTTGATATCAGTAAGGCAAAACATATCAAGTAGGAAGCTCAAATGGTAAAGGCTCGACCACAAATTGAAAACAACATGTTGCGACCAACAAATTTGACATGTCTACATTCGTACAAGTAGCAGGTAAATGAACACTTAGTGTTACTCGATGAAACTTTTTCTGAGATACAAAAATGCCAAAATCAGAAGAAGTATAGTGTCGTAAACAGAGGAAAATCATGAATGCACACAGGTGCATGGAAATTCACAGCATCGCTTACCTCATACTCTGCTGTAGTCAAGGGAATAGAACTGTCCAGCATAGTAGTCAGAACATCTACGAAGGCCACCTCTGCAATGGCACATCTGAATAAATCTGGTTTCATTGTCAAAACTGCACCAATCAGCAGGCCTCCTGCACTCCTTCCATGAATGCACAGCTTCTCCTTCGCCCCAAATTTATTAGCCAACAAATATTCCGCAGAGCATATAAAATCTGTGAATGTGTTCTTCTTCTTAAAAAGCTTTCCATCGTCGTACCACTTCCGTCCCATCTCACCACCACCACGGATATGCGCTATGGCAAATACTATGCCCCGATTAAGTAGGGACAGGCTTTCCCCCCTGAAACTGGGCTCATTGACAACCTGCAATTGACAATACCTTCTGTGGACATATAAGCATATACACGCAAGATGAAGAAAGCCATAAAGGCACCGAAGATTCTAGGAAGACTCTAGAACAAATTCACACAACAGCATCCTACTCAAATGCTATAGTTTACACTTAAACATCTGCAATTATCGAATTTTTTCACCAAGGAGATCCTGGAATCAAGAGACCTATTTATGGCCCAAGTTAAGATTTGATGGAATGTGACATAACAAAAAGAGATCCCCAGAGATTTTACACTTGTGATTAAAGTGCAAGGTGCCGATGAAAGTAATGTATCAAGAATGAAGGACAACGAGGATGTAGATGAGACAAATCAACAGATGTCTTAAAAAGCTTTTCAGTAAATTTCAAAACTCCGCCTTATAACAATGATACATTAGCGTGAAAGGTGTTGAGGGCCCAACAACAGTACCTGACCAAGATCTGTGATTGCGAAAATGTGGTCAAGTAGTTATTTAGAGAAATCCAAACAGAAGTTGAATATAGCAAGTATATAAAGAGTGATTCTCTCAGAAAACATCATTTTTATACAGGTTACTATTTTTCACTGAGCTAAGTTCCTCTGACACTGCATTTATGTGATTATGTTTAGAGGAATCCTATCCAGAAAAGAACAGCAGAAAAGTACCAACTGTCTTCCGGCCAAAGGATTCCTCTACCCTATCTACCTTAATCACACACTTCACGAGGTCATCATCCACCAGAGAAGGCTATAGCTATCACAGATTTACTTACTGGAATACTTGTTAGATAGCTTGAACAAAAGTAGCACATTATTGCTACATGCTATGCAACTCATCTAAAAATCCAATGCGCCATTTCAAGAAGACGATCAGAATACTGTGGAAAAAATGTAGGAAAATCAATCAGAGAGGCAGAATCAATCTACCAAGTCTAACATTCTTCGTCGTCTTTGAAATGCACCTCCTTATGTTGCTTTTATACCAAAAAACCTAAAGCAAAATCATCATCCTAGGAATTAGATTCATTAAATACAGGGCACGTAGAAAAATTGTCCAGACGTAGGACTTGCTGGGGAATGGTGGACGTCTGATCGGATGATCCTACTACTGCGTGGAGGCAGTGTTCGACTAATTTCCCTCGGTGTGTGCACCAGTAAGCGAACACAAGATTAAAGTAGAGCTTTGATTGCGCGGTTGTTTGCGGAAGGAGAAGAGCAAACAATCAAACAAAGCAGTAAGAATGTCAGACAAGAAGACATAGTAGCAAAGCATGCAATACTCACAAGAATTCTGAACGCAATAGATTAGTGTATGGAAATACACGTCACTTTGATGTTATGAGCACAAGACAATAGCGGGCGAAACCGCGTGCTCAGGAAGCTAACTCCACTCTGTAAAAGCTATGAGCTTATAACTGACAATCAGTCTGAAGGAGCTGACTGCAAAAGTGATATCAGGTCTTGTGCAGACCATTGCATACATGAGAGACCCAAGTATCGATCGATAAGGATACTCTCTCATCTGCTCCTCTTCCTGCTTGGTCTGAGGACATTGGTCCTTCGACAATCGCAGGCCTGGATCCATCGGTGAGTGAGCTTTCTTACAATTAATCAGATTATATCTGATAAGAACATTTTGAAGATACCTTTGTTGAGTAATAAAGATCAGCCGTCTCGTTCTGTCTCTGTGAATTTGAATGCCCAGACAGAAGTGAGCTTCGCCCAAATCAGTCATGTCGAATTCAGAAGACAACATCTGTTTAGTATCCTTCACCAGACTTGTATTGTTGCTAAAAAGCAATGTGTCATCGACGTACAAGGTGATGATAATGAAGGATTGTTGCACTGACTTGGTCGACAGTGCTTGGTTGAAAGCCTTGCTGATTGCTTCAAGCCATAAAGTGCTTTATGGAGTTTACAGACATGATGCTTCATAACTTCGAGAACGTATCCTTCAGGTTGGAACATGTAGATGTCTTCTTCAAAGACTCCGTTCAGATAAGTTGTCTGTACATTGAGTTGATGTATTGCGAGGTCGGCTGCTGCAACATATGACAAGAGGGCTCGGATCGATGAGTGCTTGATTAATGGACTGAAAGTCTCGTTTTAGTCGATGTTGGGGATCTGACCAAATCCTCATGCTACCAGTCGTGCCTTCCTTTGTTCAATAGCTCCATTGGCCTTGTACTTTATCTTAAAGACCCATTTGCAATCGATAAAATTGCAACCAACAGGAGCTTCGACTAATGACCATGTTTGGTTCTTGATCAGAGAGGAATACTCTCTGTCCATCGCTTCTCTCTAGAGATCGGAGTCTGGTTGGCTAAGTACCTCTTCGACAATTGTCAATTCCTGCATTAAAAGACAGGCAGACTCAAGAGTATACCTTGTGGGCTGTGTGCTTCGGGATCTGCGCGTAGGCGATGCATCCGAATACTCGAAGGTTCTTCAGTAAACGTTAGATCCTGTCCAAACCTCATGTGTTGTTTTGCCTGAGAAGGCCTTGGTCGCGAACATCTGTTCTGGATGTAAGCTGCAGTAGAGACAGCTTCAGCCCAGAAGCTCTTTGGAAAGATGCGTGTGCCAGCATGCATTTGGCTGACTCGACCAGGGTACGATTCTTCCTCTCGGCTAAGCCATTAGACTGAGGCAAATAAGGAGTGATAAACTGTTGTTCAATGCCTTGGCTCTGGCAGTACTCCTTGAATTCGGTAGAGATGTACTCTCCACCATTATTTGACCTCAGGGCTTTGATTGTTTTACCAGTCTCTTTCTCTGCACGCTCCTTGAAGATTCTGAAGCAATTAAAAACTTCTGATTTTTTCTTGACAAATTAAACCATAGTCCTTCTGGAAAATTCATCAATAAAAGTTATAAAATACTTTGCATCTTTCAGTGAAGGATTCTGCATTGGGCCACAGATATCTATATGTACAACATCTAGTAATCCTCTAGCAGTATGTTGATGGCTTGATCTAAATGGTTTCCTAGCATGTTTACCGACTAGATAGTCTTGACAGATAGGTAATTCGACTTTCCTATCAGGATAGTCAATCAAGAACAATGGATTGCTTAAGATTTCCCAGACTTCCTTGGAGGTCTGAGCTTCAGACACATGGCCGATTTGCATGTCTGAGATGTTGAGGATGATCAGCGCAAAAGCTTTTCCATCCTTCAGCTTCCATCGGGAGATTGCAGCATCGTCAACTTTGGGTCTTGCCTCTACACCTGTAACAATGTATACAACTCCTTTGCCATTAGCAGAGTTCTCATCTTAAATTTCCACAGATGGTAATTGGCTCCATCAAGCTTGTCCATGATAGGACTGGCTTTCCCTTGGGAATCCATGTGGAAGATTAGTCTAGATGATAGTAACAACTATCAGTGACTTAAGAATGAAAAATCAAATGCTATTTACAGAACAAGAAAACAAATTATCCTATCGGCTAGTAGGATCAGGTTCTACGGAAAGCTTATCAGGCCATAGAAATAGCTCCGACATAAAACCGCTTAAGTAATCAGATATGTTCTGATATCAATGCTCTGATATCATGTTGGGGAAATGCAATACGAAGAGGTTGTTGGAATGTAAATGGAATTGATTACATTACCATCAATTACTTTGACCCAAAAGGTCGAGAGTTGTGTAACCATGGTCATTTATTATATTAGGCCTACTAAACTTAGAGTTAGCTAAGTTAGTTTGAAATTAACTTGGTAGGGACTCATGGGTCCACTAGGCCTAATTGTGACATTAAGTACCCCAACTTGACATATTCGAGGTACCTTATTCTTTCTATGTAACTTATAGAAAGTTGGATAGTCAATAATCAAGTAGTTGGATAGCCAATAGTCAAGTAGTTGAATAGCCAATAGTCATGAAGTTAGATAGTCATCTTGGACTATATATATGTGTGCATCCCATTTGTATGAGACACTTTTGTAAGCAATACTGACTATTCTCCTTGGCTGTCAACGAGTTTCTACAAGTGGGTTTCTAGCCATCTCTCTCTTTCTTTTGAGAATGCTTTGTGTGATTGAATAGTTAAGATTCTGGATCCTTAGGCTTCTATTTCCTACATGGTATCAGAGCCTTTAGGTGATCATATTGCTTGCAGGAGGGCGCCCAATAGCAAGCTATCTTCTTCCCTTTTTGGTTGCAGAAAATCATCAAGATGCTAATTTTTGCAGGAGAAGAATCTGTTCATCTTCTTATAACTTTTTTGCAAGAAATCGAAGGGCACCTTCACCTATTTGAGAGCTAGCAGTAGGGCACCCATGCTCAAACCAATTGCATGTGATCTTGACTCAATTACATGCTAAAAATTTCAGATTTACTTCTTAAATGAAGATACATGTGTTTTACACACATTTCTTGCTGAAATTTCCCTGTTGGTGAGCTTGGAGTAGGGCGGCACATCGTGTGCACTCTTTTTAGCCACAAATTTTCTGGTTTTGGTTTTGGCTTCATTTGAAGTCTACCTATTTGTGAGCATTCTATTTTTTGTGCAGAAATCAGCCACCTATTTCATTACTTGTTGAGCAAATTGCATTTGGAGTATTGCAATCTATTGTGCTCATAATTTCAGCTTTGAGGTTGCTGCCCTTTGAGTACATTTTGTCTTGGAAAGTCTATTTCCTATCTACTACAAGCTGATTTTTCTGTTATGGCCAAAGAATCGGTGTCTATTGGTTCTTTATTTAATGAAGATAGGCTGGATGGCACAAACTATTCCTTGTGGTGCTACATGATAAAGAACCTTCTAATTGCTAAAGGTAAGATATAATAATTCATTTAACTAGAATCTCTAGGAGAATCATTAAGATATAAAATGAATCTTTTGAGTAGTTTAATCTTTGATGTACATTCCATTTGCTAATGATAGAATTCAGAATTGAATATCTAAAATTTTCACCTACCAATAGGTGTCATGTGCCTAGCTTCTAGTACCAGCATTTTAAAACTCAACTCTAAGTATCCTAGATACTTCTCTTGAGTTAAATGCCCATGTTTCTAGCATCAAATGCAAGAAAATAGCATCCATTCATCTTAATAGATATGTCTGTCCGATACTGCAAGCGAACTAACCACGAGATTCAAGATTGCCGGATACTACAAGCCAAGAACAACAACAAAGGGCAATCGAATCAAATGGCAAATGCAGCTGCAAAAGCACCACATCCCAATCAAGAAGCGGATCGTGATGCATTCATGACTAGCCGTCAAGAAGCATCAAACGACAGCTCCTGGTTTCTGGATTCTGGAGCCACACAGCACATGACCAGCCATCTCGGCTACTTCGAGTCCCTTACAATACCAAGAGATATGTTCACCTGGGCGACAATAGCACACAAGCTATCAAAAGTGAAGGTACAGTAAGATTGAGCTTTGCAAATTATCAATCCAAACTACTTTCCAATGTCCTACATGTACCAAATCTTTCTACAAATCTGCTCTCTATAAGCAGAATTACGGATCTAGGACATAAAGTAGAATTCGAATCTGATCAATGTAAAGTAGTCAATAGGACGGGCAAGATCCTAGCACTCAGAAAGAGGCATGGATACTTGTACAGATTAAGTCATTGCGTTTTTGCCTCTAGTCAAGCTCTTAATACTTCTATACAAATCAATAAAGGTTTACTTTGGCATTATAGACTTGGTCATTGAATGATTTTTATTACAAATGTCTAAGCAATCTATTGTTCTTGATCAAGCCATCAGCATATTGCTAGAGGATTATTAGATGTTGTACATTACAGACATTTGTGGCCCAATGCAGAATCCTTCACTGAAGGATGCAAAGTATTTCATCACCTTTATTGATGAATTCTCCAGAAGAACAATGGTGTACTTTATCAAGAAGAAATCATAAGCTTTCAACTGCTTCAAAATCTTCAAGAAGCGTGTAGAGAAAGAAACTGGCAAAACAATCAAAGCTTTGAGGGTGGCCGACACTGGTGGAGAGTATATCTTTACCGAATTCAAGGAGTACTGCCAAAGCCAAGGCATTGACAGCAGTTTATCACTCCCTATTCACCTCAGTCGAACGGCTTAGCCGAGAGGAAGAATCGTACCCTGGTCGACTCATCCAAATGCATGCTGGCACACGCATCATTGCCAAAGAGCTTCTGGGCTGAACCTATCTCCACTGCAGCTTACATTCAGATTAGATGTTCGACCAAGGCCCTCTTAGGAAAAACACCACATGAGGTTTGGACAGGCTCTAAGCCTTCATCGAAAAACCTTCAAGTATTCGGATGCATCGCCTACGCGCAGATCCCGAAGGAGAAAAGGAAGAAATTTGACTTCCAAGGTCTCAAGACCCATCCTTATTGGATATACTTTCTCTGACAACACCTACAAGCTATACGACCCCGATACCCGGCAGATTTTATTCAACAGGGATACAGTCTTTATCGAGGATCAGTTCAATGACTTCAAAGGCAAAGGCAAAGTTCCATGCGAACCTTTGACGCCTGCCATCGACACGACAATTCGAGCCTCTGGCTCAAGCATGCCCATAGTCGATCGACTACTCGACAACGAGTCAGACGAAGAAGTAGTTGTTACTCAGGAACGACAAGTCCAAGGTTTGGATCATCAGCCGACGCTACCTCCAAGAAGATCGAGCCGAGTGCACACAAAGCCCACAAGATATATTCCTGAGTTTGCCTGCCTTTTAATGCAGGAACCGACTACTGTCAAGGAGGCACTTAGCCAACCAGATTCCGATACCTGGAGAGAAGCGATGGGCAGAGAGTATTCCTCTCTGATCAAGAAGCAGACATGGTCATTAGTCGAACCTCCTGCTGGCAGCAATCTTATCGATTGCAAATGGATCTTTAAGATCAAGTACAATGCCAATGGAGCTATTGATCGAAGGAAGGCCCGACTAGTAGCACGAGGATTCGCTTAGATCCCCAATATCGTCTACAATGAGACTTTCAGATAGCTACTGCCCAGCACCCTACTACCTTGCCATCTTCGACGAATTTCTCCACCGATTTGCTGTCCATTTTGCTGATTGTTTGAAGGCTGTTCAGCGCCCTACTTTATCACCATTTTCAGCGGTTTTTCCATCATGTTGCAGGACATTTGTGGATCTTACTAGCTGCTGCCCAGCACCCATTTTCAGCCTAAATCTTCAGCTCTCTCTCTCTCTCTCTTTAGCCTCCTATCCAAAAATCACCTAATTCCGTAATCGTTTGCTATTCCAAATTCCCAATCCTGCAGCCTGTTCATCGCAGCCCCAGCCCTTTCGACTTGTCACTTTCGCCTATTATTTTATCCGTTTCCAGCCATCTTTCACAGTTATCAAAAGGCTCTCCAGTGCCCATCCTCAACCACATTTCACGGAATTCTGACTCCGTTTGATATTCCAATTCGACATTTCCCTCCTGGCTGTCCAGCGCATTTTTACAGCCTTCATTTTCACTTTTTCCATTTGCTGATTGCTGCCCTTTCTTAGTTGTGATAATATTGGTTTTAATAGACTAATTTGGGGTGATGACAAGAGTGCGCTCCCTCAAGTTTTCGTCTATTCCTTCCACTATCATTATGGCACATTCACCTACCCCAAGTGAAACTGTTCAGGAAAACTTATCCGATCAATTTCAGCGCATGGATGAAACCCTTTATGGCCTTGTTCTTCGCTTTGATACAGTTATGACCGGCTTTCCTACTATGCAGTCACATATTGATTCTTTACAGCCTCATGGTCCTGGAAAAGCTCCTGTCTTTCCTTCATTTGAGACTCCCCCTCCATTTGGATTTCCATCTTCTTTTGCTAGTCAGCCTGGTGGACCGTTCATACCACCTAACCCACCTCCTGGTTTCTTTCCACGTCCCCCAATTCCTGAGCCACACTTTGCTTGAGACTTTCGTGATAGGGTACAGCTTGCTACCTATTCCGGTTCCTCTCACGGGAACTTATTAGAGAATTGGTTTGCTAAGCTTGACACATGTTTTCAGATCTACCCTAAGACTGATCCTCAGAAGATTCAATTGGCTGCTTTATACTTAGATGGACGCGTCGTCACGTGGTGGCAAGTTTATCGAGCTAATCCTGATTGGGAAGGGCTCCATATATGGCATACCTTTTGCCGTGACCTCCGTCATGCTATGATTGATCCTTAGTGGCTCGACTGCCAACGTGATACATTCTGTAGTCTCACTCAGACCAGTGACCTTGCTTTTTATACATATCAGTTTATGGAGCTTTCTTATCTTTTCACAAATCTACCGCCCACTGAGCTTATTTCCCGTTACATTGCTGGGCTTCGTGGTGCCTTACATCACGATGTTTCTTCCTTCCATCCTCCCACACTTGTTGAGGCGATGTCTCCTGCTAGTACTTTACAGCACAAGTACTCTGACACCCTTCCTTCCCGCTTCTCCCGACCCCGTCCTTCTGCTTCATCTTTTCCCGCTATGTCCACCCCTACACCTGCCCCTTCAGTTCCAGTTCCTTGCATTGTGGACCCTCGACCTGCTTTTGTCCGACGTTACACGTCTACAGAGTTCGTTGACCTTCAAGATCCTATATCACATAGTTTGAGCGAGTTGCCTTATTTACTTGAGATAGTTATTGATCTACCTAAGCTCGTCATTGTGTCCCATAGTGAGTCAGAGTCACATATACAGGTTCCTACTGATGCTGATTCACATATACAGGTTGCGGCTGATATGGTCCTTAATACTGACATAGCATGCTATGATCCTATTGATGATGTTGTTCCATGCTTTGATATTGTTGTTGAGTACTTTGATGCTACTCGTGTTCTTGATCGCCATGCTATAGATATTGTCGCCTATGCTCCTTATTTCGATATTATTCATTGGTCTACGGTTTCAGATGCTTTGGCTACTCCAATAGATCTCCATATGGCAGATTTCTACATCATTTCTCTGAAGCACTATGACATTATTTTTGGTGCAGCCTGGTTCTCTTCACTTGGTAATGTTGATGTGGATCTCTCTCAGCAGACACTTTCCTTTACTCATGCTGGTCAGCATCATTCACTTGCTGGTATTGATTCCCAGGGTGACTATCAGTTGGTTATCGGGAAGCAGTTTATGTGTAGCCTGCCAAAGGCTCAGGATGCAGCTCTTCTTTCCATTCAGAGTACATCAATTGTTGCTTCATTTTCCCCATTCGTGGGTCCTCTTCCTCAGGTTGATACTCCTTCGAATTTACACGTTGATGTTGTGTGCCTTGTGCCTATATGCCTTGATTCACAGATATTGTATTCAGTGGTCATTCCTGGTTTCATAATTCATTGATATTCAGGCTGTAGACCTTGGTGGTATTTCTACTATTGCCTTTGCACATACCTCAGATAGCCCTCCTGATTCGATGGTTGGTGCAGTATCTTCTCCATTGGTCTCTATATCTCCATCTCTTGAGTCCATTATGGCCGATGTTCCTGCTGATTTCTATGGGGTTCTTCATGGGTACACGTTTGATGGTTCCCTCGCTATTGGTGATCAGGTTGTATCTTCTTTCGCTTTACTCCATGGATCTCCGCTTGAGGTTTGTGAACCGCCTCATGATATTTCTACGGTTCCTTACATGATTCATGCGCCTTTGGCCCTTACCGTTACACATTTTCCATCCGAGGATATTTGCGAGATGGTCACTATTACTTATCTAGGGTATTTATATGCTGGGATCTTTCTAGATGAGTATACGGGCATCCTTCAGTCTCCTTGTGTTTCTACATATACGTTTGCTGCAGTCCATGTCGATGCTATGGATATATGGCATTCCTGGTTATTACGTATAGCTTGGTTTCCATTTGAACCTGTTGATTGGTGCTGGTTTTTCCATATTACTGATCGCCCATGGTGCGGATATCTCTATGATTATGCATGTGGCTCTCTATCTATTCCTTGGATTGTTGCTCATTGTCAGGCTTGGCATATCCTGATGGCTTGGGTTATTGCCTCCGTTCTAGCTACTGTTTGTCCAGGTGATCTTCAGATTACCCGTCATTTCAAGTTGCTCCATATCGCTTGGTCTCCGATGCTGAGTTGCCACTTTGTTCTGGTTTTCCGAGACCATCAGAGTACCTTGAGAGAGTTTCTTCTTCTCTCTTGGATAGTTTTTGGGGATGTTGCCGCCATATACTTCAGTATTGCTCATATGTGCTTTGATACTCATTCCCAGCTACATGTGGATGTTGATCCGATGCTTGCTACTGATGTTGGGGATCCTATTCCTCGTTCCAGTGCATTTCTTCTATTCCTCACTTGTGCGCCTGGTGTGTACTTTGGGATTACACTTGCGGCCAGCTTCGATGGGTCATCCGATTCTCCATCCGTTTTTGGTGTATCCTATGATGGATTGGTATGTCCATATGAGGTCTTTCTGGATGAGTTTTTTGGCTACAGTTTTTTAGTTGAGGCCTCTACTATTTCTAGATTTGTTGCTATTGTTTTTATGCATCATGTCTTTTTAGATGATGCATTGATTTCTTGGACCTTCTGGAGCTTTTGGCATGCTGCTCTTCTCGTGATAGGGGCCTTGAAGGTACCGTGTGCCATTGCTACTTCTCATTCATGGGCCTTATGGATACCTTGGGCTTTTGACCATGCTGGTGCACATTTCTCCATTTTAGCTATCCTTTGTCAGGATGATCTCTTTATTTATGATCCATGTTTCCTGGCATATCGCTTGCTTTTCCATGCTACTATAGCGTGCCTGTCATCTTGCTTATGTTCCTACTCCTTGGTGCTGGTCTTCCGATGCTGCTATCTTTTCTTGGGGCACCTATATCATTGAGTTTGCACATATGGTTGATGGTTACGTGTATGATGCGGCTATTCGCGATGAGTGTCCATCTCTTTTCCAGTTTCCTTATTGGCTTCCCGTTGCTGATGCAGTTCTACCTTCTCGGGCTTTTTGGATACCTTGGTATGATGTCCCTATCTTTTGGGCTGATCCTCTACTATCTTGGGCATTACGGATACCTTGGCATTCCTGGTTGCTGCTTGATCTTCTTCTGGTTCCTTGGCATTCCTGGTTGTTCCATATTGCTTGGTTTCAGATGACGCGGTCGAGATGTTCCCTTCATCGCCATGATGTTGATCCTGAGTTGTTCCCTTTCTTACCAGCTGCCATTCAGCAAGTTCACCTTCACCATAGTCGATGCTGCCGGCAGATTCAATTTTTGGTCCAGTTCGATGGTCGTCCTGTTGAGGAGGCCCCATGGGAGCCTATTGATGTCTTTTATCATACACCGTCACTTGCGGATCAGGATTGTGCTCCTCCTGCACTTGTTGATTCCTCTACATCAGATGTTGCTCTAATTGTTGATGCACCAGGGCTTGCTGTTGTTTGATCCAGTTTCCTTTCGGCAGTTGGGTCTTTTTTTTTGTGTCGGGGAGAGTTATGGACTCGACTCATTACATTCGCCGCGTCCATTTACATTTACTTTACTTTATGCATAAGCAGGCCTTGGGCCCTTTTTTATTCATTAGTGACACTTAGACTATATGGTTGGCCTTTGGCCTTATTATTCATTATTAGGCCATTTGGACATATTACTGGAGAGTAGGGGCCTTCTTGGAGGGCGCACTATTTTCCCTCCCAGTTGGGCCCTAGCCACTGGAAGCTTTCTTTTAGGGCTTCCTCTTGGCTATAAGTAGGGAAACTGTGTCATTTGTTATTCAGCTGATGATATTGATCTCTCTCTTTAGTCTCCTTAATCTCTCTCTTTCCTGCTTTCGAGGGTTAAGTCTTGCTTATGTGATGCTTTCATAGCTTTGCTCTAGATCAATTGTGGCTTCATTCGTAACTGGGTGTGTTGTGATGATCATCACCCAACTGTCGTATGAGCTTGGCAAGCTTGAAAGCAATGTCATTACTACATCTTGATCATCTATGACTGATCCAACAGCGGCCATTTGCTTCAGCAAGTTCTTGAACTGGTTGATGTGATTCTGCAGGGAATCCCCATTTGTCATCTTGAGGGAGAAGAACTTCTTCCTGAGATGTAGCTTGGAAGCTACGTCGCACACTTCGTACAGGGTGCTCAAGATGTCTATGCGACAATGCATGTAATTTTGTAGCATTATGAATGGAACTAGATTAACATGGGATTTAGGAGAGTAAAGGAGATAAATCCAACAGGACTAAGCCCAATTCCCTGAATGAAGTCAAAGGTGATATAAAGACAAGCAGTAAAAGCCTATTAAATATGAAGTGCGGTCTTACAACATGTTAAAGTTGAGGTAAATTTGTAGGAGTGAGAATCCATCACGTTGAAGGTGTATCTAAGTCTGCAAAGCTGTTATAGCATTTCAATGGACAATTTGGTTGGACAATAAACTTTGAGAAGTTCTTTTTCCCAAGGGTTGCTATCATCTACATGTAAAGAAAGGCCAAACAAGTTCTCCTCCATGGTGAAAATCAATTGGACAAATTCCATAATAAGAAATTATAGATACCGTATTACGTAACATCTGTCCAAGGGCAAGAGAAGCTAAAAACGTCATAGATTATGGAGCTCAAGAATGGTTCTTAGAAAACACATCATCCATGCAGATGTCCAGGTTAATGGGATCCTATACTTGTTATACATTCATTGCTTATAATTATCCATCTCAAGGAGCACCCAAGGCTATTCCACACACAGGATCCTGTGATTCCGCATGGGGGAAAAGAACATTAGGCATCCTTTCACTCTAGTCTCTCTTTTACCTCATATGACCCATAACCGTACAGTAGCAGAGGATCTGTTCCATCTAACTTCACAAGATCCTTCCTGTAAACAATTGAAATGGGGATGTTGCTTCCATCCTCCGCACAAGCCCATCTTCGGACTATCTCATAGTGTTCAATGTCAAAGTCCCCTAGAACCTGAAGAAAGAATTTCATACTTAGCAGGCTACAAGAAAATAAACTGCAAACATAAATAGCAAGGAAAAAAATGCATACAGAGAGCAGCAGATTCAAAAAACTTATGTAAAACATCAATCATTTGCAAGCAGCTTCAGCAAAGAGAATTCTGCAGAGTTATTCTTCAAAGAACCATCATTCATCAAGAGAAACAATACATAACCTCTGAAAATGTACACAAAATAGACCGTACCTCTTGTCTCTTCTTGAGTGAAGACTCCCCAGTATTCATGTCATAATCATAAACAGATGGAGGTGTTCGTAGTGAGCTGTAACTGTATCGCAAAATTGATGAATTGAATTGGAATTCTTTAGGTAAAATTGAGTAAACTGTTTCAGAAAATTGTAGCCTCCGACCATTTGCAAGATTCTCTATTGGTTGACCAACTTTAGGTAATGAATACACAATAATGTTTTCCAGTCCATCCTCACGTTCGTACACAATCAGATGATCCCTGGATACTTCCACTTGATCCAACTTCACACTTGACAACAAAAAGATACCAGTATCAAAACAGAATTCTAATATTCAATCATTTCCATTAGCAGTAAGACATTTCAGCTGCAATAAGTTACCTATCAAGATATGCACCTCAAGATGATTCCCTAAAAGACATTGAAGGTTACTCTTCAAGAACACTAGGTAGTAGGCATGCACTAAAGCTTTTTCAAAAACACACCGAGAAGCCCTTGACGACCAAAACATCATGCAAGCAAGCTTCAGATTCTCATGTACTGTGGGATTGCGGAATGAAATTATCAACCACATAAAACAGTTCTTGAAGAGCTCGAAAACATATTTTCTTATAGAAATTGTATGAACCACCAAGAAGCCAGTCAAGAAGACTCTTTTAAGAAGCATATTTCATCATGAAATACATGGCTCACAACCACATCTACAACCAAAAAGCCATATATATAACATGTCACATGCAAAAAGAACCAAACCTACAACCATAGGTATAGAATACATGACTGTTTCTGCTTCAAAATATAAGTCAGAAAACTATCGATTTCAAAACCTCTCAATTACAAACAATGCCTGGATAATAACGATAATGAATTAAGTCAGAGAAGTGAAATAGACACAAAGAAGTGCATTTTATTTTAAGGAACAATACGTATTCTGTACATACAAACCAAATTTAACAAATATTTATGATTTTTCAGTTTCTTACACGGTATTTGCTACATAAATCGCCTGCCATATGGAACGTGGGAATTTCCCCCACATCTGTTTCCATACGTTGTACAGAATAAGGCTGTTTTGTATGCCTGCAAACTATGCTAGATTCTTAAGAAATAAACCATGATTCAAGCTAATTCCATAACAAATTTGGATTAGAGACAAATAAGGAAAAGACAAAGAAATTGAAATAAAACTAAAAAAAGGGAAGACAAGTTGAAAAAAAGGAACTCAAAACTATGAACATCACTGTTCATGTAGCACACATTGTCTTTACTAGCTGAAAATTAATAAGCTGTAGCGTGCAAGGAAACACGCAACCCCTTGAAAAAGGTAAAGGAGAGCAAAGAGTTCACTTGTCAACCATCCCATTGATGCTCATATGGATTCACAAGTTATTTAAAGTGACAAAAAGTATTGTTTAGTATCGATTAAGTCAAATTTGCACTCTCATAAAAGAGATTTGTCAAGCCGTTTGGTGATGCCTAGGACAGATTCTATACAGTAACTGAGGACAAAATAATCACAAAAACATGAACCATATAAAAATGAAAACTTGGCAGGTTGTGTTTTTGAGATCTCTTTTGTAGACCCAGGGCTGACTTAAGCACTAACAATTCATAAACAGTGATGAGAATAGTACTTATAAACATGCATGTCACAAGAAATGCAAAAAACTAATATACCACAGTACTAAGTAGTCATCATCAGTAAGAAGGAAAAATCATAATAAATCACTAGCAATCTGACAAAAGGATATATCCTTATACATTTCGGAGTAAGACTACCAAAGAAAAATAGATATAATTTCAACCCTTTCCCACAAATCAGTCCGACCCTTCCGCCTAATCAAGCACTCAGAGTTAGAACGATTTCTCAATTGTTTATCTCTGGTTCTGAGTACTCTTTCAGGTTCCAAAGGTACACCTTAGCAATAAATCCTCCAAGTGGGTAAGATCCTCATCATATCCAACTATATCACCTTCAGGTAAACTTAATTTTAACCGGTTTACATGAAACATTGGGTGAGCAGTCGACTTATCTTGAAAATAAGTTCGTAAGCTAAAGAACCAATTTTTCTTATAATCCAAAACGGTCCACAATATCTGGTAGACAATGTATAATGCTTACCTGTACACATACTCTTAGAATCTTTTGGAATTCTAAGATATACCCAGTCATCAACTTTAAAATCTCTGAGAGATCTCTTAAGATCAACATAGTGCTTAGCTCTATCCTGAGCACTACGCATACTATCACGTGCCACTTGCAACATTTCTTGCATATCATGCAAGAAATCCGCAACTTTCTGGATCTTAACAGATTTTGTCTCCACGTTTACCGAAGATCTAGGTTGAAAATCGTACATCAGCATAAACGGACTATAACCTGTAGCAGAATGTTTTCTACTATTGTAAGCAAACTCAATTAAAGGAATGTAATCTTCCCACTGAGACTGCCTGTGAGACACATAAGTCCTCAACATATCCTCCATAGTCTGATTAGTCCTTTTCGTCTGGCCATCTGATTCAGGATGACCAGTAGAACTACAACTAAGCGAGATTTCTAGCCTATGGAATACAACTGACCAAAAGTGACCTGTAAAGTTAGGATCTCTGTCACTAACAATATCACTTGGCAATCCAAAAAGCTTGAATAGTCTTTCCACAAAGATCTGGGCTAAATCCGAAGCCTTTGCAGTTGACTTAACTGGTATAAACGTAGGGTATGTCATGACATTCATAAAGAATTCTCTTCTTTAACTCATCATCCGCTGGTACACAAATTTTCCATTCCGAAATAGCAAACCACCTCGGATAGAGAACTGTTCCATTATCTTCTTATCTTTCTTAGGAACCTGAGATCCCTATGAGTTAATCTTTATTCCATTCTCATTTTTCCCAGTCTCAACCATCTTCTAGATGCAACCAAGAGGAGAATCTGATTCACACTTTCCTCTCAACAAAAGATATAGATCAGTGGAAATCTGGGTGCATGAAAGTTCATTTAATTCACCAATCCGACTAAGAGCGTTCACAACTTGGATAGAGCTTCCTTTGACATATCGGATCCCATGATCAGATTCCTGCATAAGCACGGCCTAGCGAGCTTTACAACCCCTCAGATCGTTTTGATTACAAAAGTATTATAGAGGCTGGTGATCTGTATACACTATAGATTGACCACCATAAAGGTAATGCCTCCAGGTTTTAAGTGCATGTATCACAACAAATAACTCCTTCTCCTGAGTTGTATAATGCAATTGAGATTCGGTAAGTTTCTTGCTCTCAAACGCTATCGGCCTATCATTTTGTAAAAGAACCGCTCCTATCGTCGAATCACTTGCGTCAGCATTCTCAAAAGAAAGAGAGAGATGGCTAGAAACCTTCTTGTAGAAACTCGTGAACAGCCGTGATTGAATAGTTAAGATCCTGGATCCTTAGGCTTCTATTTCCTACATGGTATTAGAGCTTTTAGGTGATCAGATTGCTTGCAGGAGGGCGCCCAATAGGAAGCTTAGTTCTTCCCCTTTAGGTAGCAGAAAACCATCAAACTGCTGATTTTTGCAGGAGAAAAATCTGTTCATCTTCTTATGACTTTTTTTTCAGGAAATTGCAAGGCACCTTCACCACTTCACCTATTTGAGAGCTAGCAGTAGGGCGCCCATGCTCAAACCAATTGCATGTGATTTTGACTCAATTACATGGTCAAAATTTCAGATTTACTTCTTAAATGAAGATACATGTGTTTTGGACACATTTCTTGCTGAAATTTCCCTGTTGGTGAGCTTGGAGTAGGGCGCTACCATCAGCTCTATATGCACATAGTGCAGAAAACAGCTCATCTTCAGCTTTACAAGTTGCAGTTTTTTCATCTATTGATTGGGTGATTGATACCGGTGCCACACGTCATACGACTTATCACAAAGCTTGTAAAAATGCATGATGGAAGCAAAGTTCAAGGTGTTGATAACACCTCTTATCCTATCAGAGGTATTGGAGCGATCCCCATTATCTTACCCAATGGTGAGGAGAAGTACATTCGTAATGTACTTTATGTTCCAAAAATAAAAAAGAATCTCATTTCGGTGTGGATTGGTTCCCAAAGAGATCTCTTATGATCATTGCTTCGGGAACTTTAGAGTTGGCTGAATTATGGCATGCTAGGTTTGGACATCTCAACTTTGCTAGCTTGAAGATGTTGAAGAGATTCAATATGGTTGAAGACATTCCTAATATTGAGCATCCCGAAGGACATGTATGCGAAGGATGCATACTTAGGAAATTTCAAAGGCAAGCTTTTCCAATTGATGGAACTATTCGAGTTGATGGCAAATTTGATTTGGTTCATAGTGATGTATGTGGTCCAATGAGAACCGAATCCATTGGAAGGTGTAAATACTTTGTTACTTTTATTGATGACCTTTCAAGATTTACATGGATTTATCGTATGAAGGCAAAATTTGAAGTTTTTCAACGCTTTAAGGATTTTTTAGCAATGATAGAAAATCAGTTTGGGCACTCTTTGAAGATCTTACGTACCGACCGAGGAGGGGAATATATAAAATATGTTCGGTACTTATCTTCAAAGCAAAGTATCCATCATCAAATGAAAACTCCTTACACACCTCAACAAAATGGTGTTGCCAAAAGAAAGAATCGCACTATCATGGAGATGGCTCAATGCATGTTTAATTCAAAGGGCCTACTTCACAAGATTTGGAGGGCTATGGGTTGTTCACTATGGATACTAATAAAATCATAGTGAGTCATGATGTTCATTTTGATGAAAAGACCTCCTATGATGTTGCACCCACTCATGTCATGAAAGCGGACTTCCCCCATGATGCATATGTTGAAATATTTCCAGATTTGGTTTTGCCATCTAATCATGAAGAGGAGGGACTGCCATCTACTTCTAGTGGACAGCCCACTACTTCTTCAATTTTGAAGCCCATAGTTCATCAAGAAGAACCTATTTATGGTGAAGAGCAGCCTGTTGAAGACATTGGACAGCAAGATCCAAGTTCGAAAACATTGGACGGCAAGGTCCAAGTTCGGAACACTTTGGACAGCAAAGTGTTGACAAAGGTAAGGCTGTTGGACAGCCCAAACAAGTCCCTAAATAGTTGTTGCAGACTTTGCAGGACAACAAAGTGGATCATTTCTATGAAGGGAAGACTCGTGTCTCTACTAAATCAGTAGAATTTGCTGATTTTTCTGATTTTGCTCTTGCTTCTATTGAGGATAGTGCAGTAGAACCCGTTTATAATGAGCAGGCCAGCGGAGTAAAATGTTGGGAGGATGCGATGCAAGAGGAGTATACACTTGGATTCTTGATAGTTTGCCAAATTTTTATGATGAAGACGTTGGACAGCAGGTTCAGTCATCTTCTTTTGGTCATTTACAACCCATTTTACATCATGAGCAGTCGATTATGCTTCAGAAACAGCCTGCGGAAGATTATGGACAACATGGTCCATGTTGGGAACACTTTGGGCAACCCATAACAGTTCCTTGCCGGCTATTGGAGACTTTGCAGGACAACAAAGAAATGTCTTACTACAAAGGAAAGGCACATACCTCTTTAAAATCAGTACCTCTTGCTGATTTTTTTTGGTTCTACACTTACTCTTCATCATGATGATTGCCTATTCTATGCGAGCAAGTCATTGATGGTAAGGTTTGGGAGGATGTGATGCCAAAAGAGTTTGGTACTCTTTTTTATTGTCGTTATGGTAAGAAGTTTTTTCGAATGATGTGGGAGCCTATGATGGATTACAAGTCCATGTTTCGACTTATTGCCGAGTTTATGTTGGTTTCCTACTTCGGATGGAGCATGCAAATCCTCACCCCTCGACTTGATGGGGGTGAGATTTTGACTACTTCGATGCGAAGTTTATTTGGCATTCAGACAGCAAGTTGCATTTTTCCCTTTCGAGAAGTTACTTCATGTTATGTTATGCATGTCCATTTAAGGAGGGTGTTGGAATGTAGATGGAATTGCTTACATTACCATAAGTTACTTTGACCCAAAAGGTCGAGAGTTGTGTAACCATGGTCATTTATTATATTAGGCCTACTAAACTTGGAGTTAGCTAAGTTAGTATGAAATTAACTTGGTAGGGACTCATGGGTCCACTAGGCCTGAATTGTGACATTAAGTACCCCAACTTGACATATTGGAGGTACCTTATTCTTTCTATGTAACTTATAGAAAGTTAAATAGTCAATAGTCAAGTAGTTGGATAGCCAATAGTCAAGTAGTTGGATAGCCAATAGTCATGAAGTTAGATAGTCATCTTAGACTATATATATGTGTGCATCCCATTTGTATGAGACACTTTTGTAAGCAATACTGAATCCCCCCGTTCGGTGTCCTAGTGTGGTGTCCAAAAAACGTGTGGCTTCGGCTGTGGCATCTTGCATGTCTGGGATCCCTCTGACTCTGATATTAAGTGCCTTTTGCTCTCTAGATTTCTCTTCCTGGATCGTGGCTGGCAAAAGAGGAAGCTGGGACAGAGACGGAGGCTGGCACGCAGGCCAGTACTGCCTGCGTATCAGCAGTATCTGCCACGCAAGCAGCTGCCTGCGTGGCAGGAGCTGGGACAGAGACGGAGGCTGGCACGCAGGCCAGTACTGCCTGCGTATCAGCAGTATCTGCCACGCAAGCAGGCGCTGTCTGCGTGGCAGGAGGTTCTGCCACGCAGGCAGCTGCTTGCGTGGCAGATGGGGAACGGGTGCATTTAGGGGGTGTCATGGGTCAAGACTTAGACAGCAGGGAGGGCAGCACGTGGCAGGGGCAGCGGGCAGGGCTGGCTGGCAGCGGACAGGTGGCAGGCTGACAGATGGCAGGGCTGGCTGGACAGATGGCAGCGGGAGAGAGAGAAAGAAAGAAAGCTTTATTAATGTCTTTTCCATGCCAAAAGGCATATAAGACTAGTGAAGTACATGTCATGTATGTGGTAGCCATGGGAGCGTATAAAAAACGTCTCCAAACTGTAATAAAGAAAAACATCTAGTGCAACCTAAAATAGACACGTATGCGAGAATGTGCATAATAATAATCATATGTGTCTCGAGTAAGATGTCAAGGTTGTGCTGCATTTGTTGTGTTGCTGCTGTGAAAAAAAAAAAATGTGAGCCACAGTATGGGAAAGCACAGGAGTCTGCCGGCGGCGTCTGTGAGTATGAGCACGTGTATGTGTGATAGTAGTAGTAGTACGCCCCTGTGTAGAATGTCTAGTAATCCTGGTGGTATCCTGATGGTGAGAGGTACATTGTCTCTGATCTCTATGAGCATGAGAGCGGCCAACATCCTCGTCGTCATCCTCATCATAATCCTCATCCTCAGGTACTAAATCATGCGATCTCCGTCTAGTAAAGAACGAAGTAATCAATGGCTGTGAGGTAAAATGCTGGGGTGTCTCGTATAGATCTCTCCGTAGTCTGGACATCTTGTGTACCATGAGAGCGACACACCGTGGGTCCTCATAAGCTATGAGAGATCGTAGAGTGGTAGGCATCTCTCGGAACAGGCAGTGATATCGTCCTCTAATCTCATAATATACAGGGCACCGAAATATAAAATGCTCCTCAGACTCCACCTCACCTAGGGAGCAGAACTGGCAAATCCGCTCCTCTCTGGGAATACCGTGGAACCTCCCAGTCTGACCGGGGTCCCTGATGCATCTAGCTCCAAGAAATGAGTCTGATAGAAAGCTGGCTTAACCCCTAACTGGTTACGCCAAGTCCGCTCTAGATATGTGCGATAAAGGAAGCGTTTGATATACTGATGTGTGCCGGAGGGGAGCTCTGTGATGGAGATGCCAAATGATACAAGTAGGAGGTGAGAGGCCTGAGAGAACCATGATAGCCTGTAGCCCTGATCATGAAGACGCTGTGAGGAGGATAGTGCAACCTGTATGTATCGCCTGTCTATCTCTGGTCTCTGTATATAGGTGATAAGCTGAAGAACTGCCTCGATTGTATAGGTGGAACTGCAAACTCGGCCAGGAGAATCTCATGGGGAACAGAAGGCTTCGCTCGAATCAACCAAGCTAGCATGGTGGTCTGTTGTAATAGGTCCTAACACCACAGTAGAGCAAACATTAACTCATCCACCCAACCTTGCCTACTCCCTGATATAGAGTAAGCCCCTCCTAGCCCAGTGTGAGGACTGATAGCATGCAACTGCCAAGTGTCGGCCACGTGGCACTGACGTGGCCGACTGCACGTCGGGACCCAACTGGGGGCCCTATCCTGCTGACAGGGTCCCTAGGCTGTGTTAGGCCCGCCATGGCTATGGACCGTGCTGGGGCACACTACTCACACTGTCTTGCCCTGTTGGTCATGTACGCTGGACACGACCCTGACTGTGGTATCTGACCTATCTGTGTTCTCTAGGGTTCGGCACTGGTTACGAGCTCGTAACACTCCCTCCCCCTTAAGAACCGTCTTGGTCCTCTAAGACAAAGTTTGGAAAAATCTTGCGAAGGACGCTGCCTCTTTCCCAAGTGGCATTCTCAACAGGCTGATCATTCCACTTAACCAGATATTCTCGGTATAGAGTATGACGAGTCTGCGTCTCTCTACTATCAAGAATCTCCTCTGGTTCATGTGGAGGTTGTTGAGGATCCAATGGGAGAACTAGAACACTGTCCCCTACCAGATTATCTGATCTGGTTAAGGCTTTTCGTAACTGACTTACATGAAAGACTGGAAAAACCTTACTGCTGTGTGGGAGTTCTAGTTCATAGGTGACCTCGCCTAGTCTCCTACTGATGGTAAAGGGACCACAATACCTTGGAGACAACTTAGCACACACTCCTGATTTGAGGGTTTTAGAGTCAACTGGGACTCTCAAGTAGACTTTCTCACCAGTGGAGAACTGCACATCCCGTCTGTGTGGATCTGCATAATGCCTGGCTCGATCCTGGGACTGCCTAATGCTACGCTTAGCATGTTCTATCATTTGGTTTAGGTCCTCTAAAAAGTTTCTGGCTGCTTCAACTTTTTCTTGTTTAAACCCTACAGCTGTGGGTGAGCGTGGCTGAAAACCGTACATCAGCATAAATGGGCTGTATCCCGTAGCTGAATGTTTGGTACTGTTGTAAGCAAACTCTAATATCGAGAGATACTCCTCCCAATTAGTTTGCCTCTTGCTGACGTATGCACGAAGCATATCCTCCAGCACTTGATTTACCCTTTCTGTTTGACCGTCCGTCTGTGGATGGTCGGTGGTACTCATATTAAGTTTAGTATGGAGATGATGGAATACTGCCCTCCAAAAATTTCCAGTAAACTTACTGTCCCGGTCGCTGACTATGCCGGAAGGTAGACCGTACAATTTAAATAGCCCGTCTACAAACAACCTCGCTAACTCTGGAGCTCTAACGGTTGTTTTGGTCAGAATAAAATGAGCCATTTTGGTCAGACGGTCAACTGTGACCCATATAGCGTCATTACCCTTTTGGGTTTTAGGCAGGCCTACTATAAAATCCATGGAGATACTCTCCCATTTACCAGCTGGTATTTCTAAGGGATGCAACAACCCTCCTGCCTTTAAACGCTCTGCTTTATTTACTTGACATTTCTGGCAACTGGTTACATACTGGTGGACGTCCTTTTTCATACTGGGCCAGAAAAATTGCCTACGAAGAAGCTCATAGGTCTTCTGTATGCCTGGGTGTCCCACGCTAGGATTGTCATGACATTCATATAGGACCTGCTGCCTATAATCCTCTGAATTGGGGACACATACTCTATCTCTATAGAGCAAGTACTCATCCTGAATGGAATATTGTTTCCATTTGAATCCTTGAGTCAACTGACCCTCAACCACTAGGGTTTGCTTGGGTAATACAGGCTCAGAATCCTCAACGTCATCTGACGACGTATACTCGGACTCATCATCATCCTCAACGGAAGCTGCCGTATTCTTGGATGAACTGGCACCAGCCCCGGGAACTGGTTCTGGAGTCTGTAACTATCTGTTCTGGACTGAGTTCCAGATAATAGAGAAGAATGCATCATGCTGGCATTTCCCTCTCAAGGACTCGATAACTCATTACGAATCTGAGTAAAACTCAGCTCGTTTATCATAGGCATTCTGCTAAGGGCATCTGCTACTGTATTGAATTTTCCACGCCTATATCTGATAGACATGTCAAACTCTTGCATCAACTCTGCCCAACGAGCTTTCCGACCTCTAAGCTCAGGTTGATTGCAAAGGTATCTGAGACTCTCACGGTCTGTCAGGACCTCAAAGTTGGCACCATACAAATAATGCCTCCAAGTCTTAAGGGCATGGACTATAGAAAAGAGTTCCTTTTCATAGGCACTATACCTAGTCTGTGCTGGCTCGAGTTTTTTACTCTCGAACGCAACTGGTCGTCCACCCTGAGTTAGCACAGCACCTACTGCAAAGTCGCTAGCATCTGTTTCGACCACAAATGGCTGATTGGGGTCGACGACCTTTAAAACTGGTGTTGTAGCTAAGGCTGTATTGAGAGCATCAAAGCTCTCCTGTTGTGCGGACTCCCAAATGAACTCCTTTCCCTTCCCCTTAAGGAGATTTGTCATAGGGACTGCTGTCTGAGCATATTCCTTGACAAATCGTCTGTAATATCCCGCAAGACCAAGAAAGATTTGAAGTTCCAAAATATTCTGAGGTCTCAGCCAACTGAGTATGGCTTTAACCTTATTTGGGTCCATCTTAATCCCATCTGAAGAGATAATGTGACCCAAATATGCTACTTCTTCAACGAAGAATTCACACTTGGATTGTTTAGCATAAAGCTTATGCTTTCTGAGCAGTCGAAACACCTTTCTGAGGTGTTTTAGATGCTCCTTCCTCGTTTTACTGTAGACGAGGATGTCATCTAAAAATACGACTACAAACTTACCCAAGTATGGTCTGAGGACACTGTTCATCAAGGTCATAAAGGTAGCTGGAGCATTTGTGAGCCCAAATGGCATCACCTTAAACTCATAATGACCGTGACGAGTCCTAAAAGCTGTTTTCGAGACATCTTCCGATTTTATACGGACTTGATGATATCCCGATCTGAGGTCTATTTTGCTGAAAAACTTAGCTCCGTCGAGTTGATCAAACAACTCGTCTGCCCGAGGCATAGGGTATTTATTCTTAATTGTGACTTTATTGAGGGCTCTGTAATCTACGCAGAGACGCATAGATCCCTCTTTCTTTTTCACCAATAGGACTGGTGAGGCCCATGGTGAACTACTGGTCTGAATTTGGCCTTTCCCAAGATAGTCTGTTAACTGCCTAGTTATTTCTTCATCCTCTGTTCGGCTGACCCGATACGGAGGTTTAGAAACAGGTGCTGTACCTGGTACTAGGTTTATTACATGATCTACCTCTCTGCTAGGTGGTAAACCATGTGGCAAATCTTCAGGAAAAACATCTTTAAATTTAGACAATAAAGTTTCTAATTTACTGATTTTCTGCTGAATAGAACTGGAAATAGAAACTTCAGGAATAAACTGAAAGTCACATAAGAATACCTGATGGTCTTCGTCTCCGATTAGCTGACAGAGTTCTGAACTGCAGACCATAGGGCTGTTGGGAACATCATGCTCCCCATGCGGCTGGATCTCTCGGCCTTTATGCTGAAAGCTGAGGGTGTTCTCCTGATAGTTTCTGTGGAGGGAAGGTCCTAAACTGTAGAGCCAATCTCTCCCGAGAACAATATCTGTTCGATCCAGGTGCATTATCTGAAAGTTTATTTCATCTTGGTACCCCTGAATACCAAGATTTAACTTACTTACCATAGTTTCCCATATTTTTTTGTCTTCACCCTTAGCTAATGAAACTATGTACCTATGCTGACTAGGTACTTCTGGTAGTTTAAGCTTTTTAACCAGGGTGTGGTTGATGAAATTATGGGTTGCCCCATCATCAACCATGACTCTTACTGACTGGTTACCAACTTTCCCATGCATACGTACTAGGTCATGCGGCCCAAAGCTGAAGGGTCTCGCTAGCATTGCAGAGGTCAGCTGACAACAGTGTTCATGATCTTCATGATACACTTTGATCTCGGAAGCTGCCGAGTCACTGGGGAAACATACAGTCTGAACAAGATGAACTTGTTTTTTATCTTTTTTATCTTTTTTAGTGAAAGGCCCCTTGGGACACTGTCTGACTGTGTGTCCCTTGCCCATACACACAAAGCACAAACGTTCTTGTTTGGCTTTCTCAAAATCATCTGGTTTTAAGGGCTGTATGAGCGAAGGGCGTTTCTGAGGAGCTTCACCTTTAAATTTATCTTCTTTCTTTCTTTTTAAAAATTTCTTTTTAAATTGAAAGTCTTTCTGAGGAAGCTGCTCAGAAAGTGGTTGCTGTCTCGCTCTCTTCCTACCCACTGAATCATCATAGATTTGAGCATATCTGAGAGCTTGCTCAAGGGTAGTAGGCGAGTTTCTCTGGACCTCTACTTTATATTCATCTTTGAGGCCACGGACACATCCCCTGATTTTTTGATAGTCATCCATATTTTTAATCTTTAAAATTGCTTCTCGATACTGCGAGATATATTGGATGAGGGACTTGTCCATTACTGTTCTTTCCCAGGCTTCCCAGGCTCTATCAAGTTCATTCTCTGGTAGAAATTCTCTTAGGAAAGCTTCTTCAAAAGCTTTCCATGACCGGGGAGTCTGCCCAGTCTCCTGGAGATTTAACCACCACTTATAGGCCATAGGCCCTAAAGAAAGACTGGCCTCAATTGCTTGCAAATGGTCAGGGGTCTGTTTAAGAGCATGAATGTTCTTCCATTTGCTGAGGAAAGTTTGTAGAATATCTGCATTTCTATCCTTCTCTTCCCCATTAAAAGTAGGAGGCTTTAAATCTTTAAAAACACTGGGGTGAGATCGTAAAGTCTCACCCGAAACTGATGGAAGTGGAGAAGGGGATAACTGAGAAGTGGAGGGAAGGCTTCCATTCGCGGAACTCAAAATCAAGTTTTTGAGTTCAGCGAACGAGTCGTCCACACTGGACTTGAAATTGGCTAATGCCAACTTCAGTTCATCCACTTCTGTTACCAATTGGAGGAACTGCTCCTTGGTAACTAGTTCGTCGAGTTCTTCGGCGAACTGTTCCTGTTCTTCTACTTCCATGGGTTCCTTCCCTTTCCTGTAAGCCAAGGCTTCTGTTTCAAGTTCGTCGAAGCCTCTCTCCTGGGGTTGATCAGGTCCCTGAGGAGTGGTCATCTTCGAAACTGAAAGAGAGCTACCTTAACTTCTGAAGGAAAAAAGTCTAAAAGACTAATTTACAACTGTACAAGGGAAAGGAAAGATGACTTAGCTGTTTCTGAGGACTGTACTTCCAAAGAAAGAATGAAGAGGAACCCTCAAGCAGGCGACCTCACCTGAACCACGTCCACTAGCAGATCTAGTCTCTCGTCGGAATACTGAATCCCATCTGTATCCAGGAAAGGAAGTCCTCGCTCTGGGCTCTCGTGTGTCTCCATGAAGAATAATATATCCCTGCCTGTAATGAAATCAACAAGGTCGCCGGCCGTAGAAGATGAGTGTATGCCAGCACAGTTCCACACTCCAATCCGAAGGTGGTGTGGATGGGGCCCCGAGGTGCTCCCACCCCCGGGCACCCCAAATCCCTAGCACTGGGATCTGCTAGGTGCACTATCAAGAAAGCGCACTCGTCCATCTCGGTAAATGACTCGTCTGCCAGACTCACAGGCTGCCTGAAAGGCCTTACGCCTCTCCTCTACCTGGATATATGTGAGGTCGTCATCCATATAGATAGTGGTGCCACGAAGCTTAGCTCTGCACCGCAGAGCATCTCAGCGGCTCTCTAGAGAGGTGAAACGGATAATGAGTGTAGCGGCATCTTTGGAGGTCCTCCAAGCTGTATCTAGCCCATCTGTCATATGTCCTAGGGGTGGTCTCAAGAAATCTCGTGGCCTCGGCAGTGGCATCCTGTGTGTCTGGTATCCCACGAACCCTAATGTTGTGGGCCTTTTGCTCCCTCGACCTCTCTTCCGAAATGGTGGCGGAGATGATGGAAGAGATGGGGGCGCTAGGTTTGGTGCCTTTCTGCAAGACTGCTGCCCATGAATCTTTATGCTGCTCTATTTTATTCTCAAGGTCCTTTATCTTGGTGGTGGTTGATTCCGATGCTGCAACCTGCTTAGTGTTGATCACCTGCTCTAATGAAGCGACTTTGGACTGCAACACATTTTTTTCTTTGAGTAAGGAGACCACTATTCCTTTCAGTTGTGATAGTTCATGTTTCAAAAGCTGGAAATCGGCTTTCATTTGGTCAGCTTCCCAGGAAGAGAATAGTTCCGTTGATTTGGAGGGAGTGTATGGAATGGGTACCACAGATGGGGGAGCTATGGGTTCTTGAGGAATAGGGATAGGAAGAAGGCCTGTAGGAGTGGTCAGAGCAATAGGGTGGGAGATTGATGGAGATGAGGAAGATGCAGAAGAAGAAGAAGATGAAAGAGAGGGAGGAACCACAGAGGATAAAGGAGGAAGAAGAAGGTGCCACACCATCTGTAGGCAGCGATGGCAGGTCTGAGGACAGCGAGGGGGCAGCGATGGGGGAGGTATTAGTGTCTGCAAAGAGAGGGGGGGGGGGTGTTTCCAGCATTGATGGAGCAACTGTCTCCATCAGCGATGGAGGAACTGTTGTTTCCAGCGAGGGAGGGGATGTTTCCAGCGAGGGAGGGGGCAGCGAGGGAGGGGGAGGAGACAATAGCGAGGGGGGAGCGGGTGGTCCGACGTGGAGGGAGTGAGGAGATGGCGCGAGAGACAGGAGGAGCAGATCCAGATCCGCGTGGAGCCATCTCAGAGAGAGAGAGAGAGAGAGAGAGAGAGAGAGAGCGATGGATCAAGAGAGAATGGCAACGGACAGATGGCAGGGCTGGCTGGACAGATGGTAGTGGGAGAGAGAGAGAGAGAGAGAGAGAGGCCTGAACTTTTGAGTCAGACTAAATAGGAAGTCGATAGAATCAAGGAATCACAGTAAACTGCAACATGTTGGAATCTACAAAACTAACTCTGCAGTTCAATTCTTATTAGTTTACCTCGCCCCTTGGGAGTGATGTTTTGAACAAGCTCATCAGCAGTAGTATTTGATCTTCCTCTCTTCCTCGTGAGTGCTCTGCTTTAGCTCGTCCCTCCATCCACACTCGATAAGTCTTTCACGAAGAAGCTCTTTTAAGTTCTCCTTTTCACCGCTCTCGATAAGATGATGAAGTACTGAAACAAGCAAAATTGGATAACTCGAGCAGCAACTATAAAGTCCTCTATCCAAGGATCCTATTTTAGGTTGCGTTCATAAAGCTTTCGTTAACTGTGAAAAACGCTTTACGGAATTCCACCAGGAATTCAGCCCAGTCACAGTTCTATGGGTTGCACTCACATGAGGCTTGACCCAAAGCACCAACAAAATTCGCTTTTGTTTACTCTGAGACGTTTGTGCAATGACAAACGGTTTATCCAATCATCGACAACTTCCGGGCATTACTCACTGGAAAAAATTTCCGTTTATAAGCTCAAGTTGTTTTGAATTAATGGCCTATAATTGTCTAGAATGATTTTGCATTTGGTTGTTTCGGTACTTATAGCTTTTATAAAGTTCCATAACAGTCTCAACCAAGGTTGAGTTGTTATAAAATCAGAGGGTCCACCATTTTTAGGTGATGCCAGAAAAATTTCCAAGAAGACGGGAAAATTATCTCCCCTACCGGAACTTTACACATAACCACTTGCTTTTCTTAACCGAACGTTCAGTTGAGAATCATTACGGGTATAATTTCTTTTAATAAAGCAATGTCCAAAAAACATAGTTTTTACAGACCATAACGTGCTTATTAAAATTATACCAATGAATTTTGCAAATGGTACCTAAGCCATAACACTGCCGAAAAACCATGTCGATGCATTTAAATCAAATGTACACAATTTTCGAAGCCATTAAATTCAACCTTAACTGCACAGTAAATCTTATAGTTCTCAACTAGTAAGAAGTGCCTATGGAAAAATCCCAAAAATGAAAAAATCCATAAAAAAGAAACTTCCAAATCCCCACCTGCCCCCAACCTAACATGGCCACCTACTCCACTTAAACAAAAAGTTTACTAAATGTTTAACAACCCACCCCCCCCGCGCCGACCTCTCCCAAAGCAAAACTTCGGGGCCCGAGCAGAGAACGCCTTCTGCTGCATTCTGAGCCCGGGAGAGCGAGAGAGAGAGAGAGAGAGCTCGAGGAGATAACCTTGGAGGTAGCCGCGCCGTTTTACTCACCATCCCACTCGTTTTCAAGCAGGAAGAAACGATATTGGAGGGCGCAGTGTCAGGCGCTGACACGGGCGGAAATGGAAGCCCATAACTGCTGTTTTTTAACTTTCCAATACGCAGTTACTTAACTATTTCAGATGCTCGAAGCCTCAAATGCAATCCCTCTACAGTTATAGTAGTTTACCAGTGCATTTAGGATGATTTTACAGATGATGAGCGCTCCTAAAGCCTGAACTCTGGCTCAGTCATGCATAAATTATCCTCCTTTATGCAAAAAATTGCCTTCTCCTACTATTTTTGCAATAAGGATTGCTTTAGGATGTGGCTGAGTTTGCTTAAACCACCATTTGTATTCACAAATGCATAAGCAATTATACATTTACAGTTTAGCATGCTTAGATTACGTTATGTCTGAGAAACAAGGTAGATGCTGTCCAATTTTCCTTTGAACTAAGAATTTGCAGGTTTGGCCATTCTTCACACAGAATAGGCTCCTAAATGACCTGAACCACCACAATGATGGCTTTACTGGCTCATTAATCTGCAAACCAACGTTAGTATACTGGAAAATGCAACAAAAACCTGCAACTCCATAAAGAATCCCCATGCAAAACCTGTAAAAAGTCACCAACACTCACAGCCAGTGATTAGTCTTTTTTGTGCTTCATTTCTTGCTTTTCCTCTCATTCAAGCCAAGACTGGCTCAATAAAAAGCAAAAGACAGCCAACAAAACCACCTAAATCACTGTGTAATGACCAAAAAGCCGTAAAAACCAGCACTCACTCTTATTGATCCCGTTGCTAACGGAAAAGTGTCCCTAATGAAGTAATCGGCAACACAAATGAATTGAAAATCGGAAATTTACTTCCAGAAAACCAATATGAAGTGTCAAAACATCGAACCGATTGTATACCTGGTAGTGCGATTACACTTCAAACAAGGAAATCTACGGGAAGCATAATCCGCACTTTCACCGCATCGTTGCATACTCCACTGAATTCTCAAAATAGTGTCGCGATTCCATATCACACAACGGAAAAATTCTCACAATTCGAGATTTCTTCATGAACACAAATCAATGGCAAAACGAGCTTAGAATTGGCTCTGATATCAATATAAAGTCCCTATCCAAGGATCCTATTCTAAGCATGCCAATCACAAGCAACACAAGGGAACCTGATGGTGACATAACACCATAAACCCTAACAAATCATCATAAACCCACAACCCCACAACCATAACCATCAAAACAAGCCACAACCATAATCATCATAACCACATCCATAAACATCATCAACCCCACCCCACGTCCTCATTGTGTCGTAGGCATTGCACCACAGGTATGTGCAGATTCAACATCAAAGTTGCACTTGATGTTGAATCCAAGGGACCGAGCCTGGCTAATGGTCCACGAATACAGTCCACTGGTTCGTGAAGCGGGTATGAACCCAAGGGACCGAGCCTGGCTCGATTCGGGTATCGTCCGTTCAAAATGGCCGTTCGACGGGACAGAAACGCAATTAGGTCAGTCGAAATGGACTAGTTTTGCAGCTCTCTGTCCGACGGTCCCGTTTCTCCAAACGGGATCCGTTTCAGGTGTCGTCCATTTCGGCCAACGGACAACCTCGATAGGAACCTGTCGGAACAGACAAGACAAGGAAAGGACCGACGAAGAACCCACAACGTCCATCCGAAGTTCAACGTTAAACGGGGCTTCAAGGACACTTCGCAAGGGACGGGACAAGAAAACATTTGAAATCGACAAAATGGCCCAGGAATACAATCCACGGATTCGTGATCCCGATACGAACTTAAACGACCGAGCCTGGCCCGATTCGGGTGTTGTTTGGTCAAAATGGCCCTTCGACGGGACAGAAACGCAATTAGGTCAAGTGAAATGGACTAGTTTTGCAGCTTTATGTCCGACGGTCCCGTTTCTCCAAACGAGATCCGTTTCAGGTGTCGTCCGTTTCGGCCAGCGGACAACCTCGATAGGAACCTGTGGGAGCAGACGGGACGAGGACCGGACGGACGGCAGGCCCAGTACGTCCTTCCAAAGTTCGACATCGAACAGGGCTTCAGGGACACTTTGTCGGGATGGGACCTGAAAACATTCGGAATTGACAAAATGGTCCGGGAATACAGTCCAACAATTCGTAATCCCGATACGATCTCAAGGGACCGAGCCTGGCTCGATTCGGGTGTCGTTCGGTCAAAATGCCCGTTCGACGAGACAAAAACGCAATCAGGTCACGTGAAATGGACTATTTGCAACTCTCCATCCGACGGCCCAGTTTCTCCAAACAGGATTCGTTTCGGGTGCCGTCCGTTTCGGCCAACGAACAGCCTCGCCAGGAACCTGTGGGAGCAGACAGGACGAGGAACGGACGGATGGCCTGTAGTGAATGAAACAGTTTTGCATAAGTAATTAGTAAGCTGTTGAAGTTCATCCGGGGGGAAACCGATCACATCATATAAGACAGAGTATTGTGTAGGTCTCATGATTCCCTGTAGTGAATGAAACAGTTTTGCATAGATAATTAGTAAGCTGTTGAAGTTCATCCAGAGGGAAACCGATCACATCATATAAGACAGAGTACTGTGTAGGTCTCATGGTTCCCTGTAGTGAATGAAACAGTTTTGCATAAGTAATTAGTAAGCTGTTGAAGTTCATCCGGGGGGAAACCGATCACATCATATAAGACAGAGTACTGTATAGGTCTCATGGTTCCCTGTAGTGAATGAAACAATTTTGCATAACTAATTAGTAAGCTGTTCGCTTTGGAAATGTGGGACAGCGTGGGCTAGTGCCTGTATTTTTTTGTTTTTTTTTTTGAAAAAAAAAAAATTTGAAAATCGCGGACTCGTCCGGATGCAGACGCACCACTGACGTGTCCGCGTCCGGACGCACGTCCGCGTCCAAGGTCCGCTTCCTTAGATATGTATTAATATATACTATATATATACTATATATAATATATGAAAAAAAAAAAGTGGGATGCGTCCCACGTCCAGCGTCCGGACGCACGTCTGCATCCGCGTCCACCCCCTTCATCTTTGATCTGTTACTATAATTTGAGGTTTATTTGCATCTGTGAAAAAGGTACTCAGCAAAGCTGAGACAAGACATTTACAAGATGAATAAAAAAAGAGGCAAACTGGTCAAAATAAAGTGATAAGAAGTCCATGCTCAACATAGATCTTATGATTTCAGGTGGTAGTTCTACACAAAAATAAGAGCAGTAGCAAAAAGATCTAAGTTTCATGAAAAATTATGAAATATACTTCTGATTGCGATAGCAACCACAATGTAAGGAAAACATTCAGAATGATGATTATACCTCTCTCTGTGAGGAATTAATATACTTGTCTTTGAAACATCTTCGATGGGGCAAATAAGCAGCTCTGAATTGAAGGCATCCTCACTTCTTTGTTTTATAAAAAAGTGGCCTCCTCGGTGTGTTGCAATCGTATCTATACCCTTAATTCGCTGGGTCAAATACCTCAACTCTTTGGCTGGGCTATTTTTCTTCATGTATAGAATAAATGAGGTCATCTTGCTTCCAGATAATACAAATAAGTACTCCTCACTTTCTGAGGAAATTATGTCAAGGAAATATTCTTCGTCTTCTTCATGATAAAGGCAAACATCTTGAGATTGCTCTGTATGTAACTCATGGCGCCATGCCTGAATGTTAAGCAAAAATATTTGAAAATTAGGAAATCCAGCCTACATCTAATCTGCTTTACAGGCTCGCTTCAATGTCATATTCTATAACCTAAATTTTCATGCCACATGAGATCCAAACATTCAAGGTATGGAGAGCTGTCTCTCTTAATAGGTGACAAGTCTTGACTCTTGGGGATTCCTCCTAATGTGCCTGATTACATCTAGAGACACTTGGAGGCAGTGAACAATGTCCTGAGAAGTATAATGGATCACAATAGGCCGATATCCTTGCTTCATATTCAGAGAATTAGCATTTACATGCATCAACAAAATTCATCAATTTAAAATAGAGAGCAACCTTGTAAGGTCGACGAGTATCATCTTGAGTCACATACACAAGTGTATCATCATCAACCCATTCCACCTGTTCAGTGGCACCAATAACAGGTTTTCCAACCAATTTCTTGCTCTCAATATCAAAAACATGGATCGTATAGAACTCATCCCCTTTAGTATCAACGTTATATGCAACTCGTCGATGATTTGGACTCACCTGCAAATATGCAGCACAAACCACTAAATGAGACAATGGCAAAATGCAACCGGGACACAACCTAGCGAAGTTCCATGTACTAGCTTACCTTGACTGCTTGAACAATGAAAAACTCGCTTTGTAATGCCTTTTCGTTTTCATCCAACAGAACCTCTTCAGGGCCTGCAGTTTCCGGTGTCATAACCTCGTCAAAAGATCCAGGTCCTTCACCCCCATATATTGCCCTCCTACAATGGATTTTATATTGTTTTCCCTCCAGATTTTTGGTATAGTAAAAATATGGCCCTTTTCTCAAAGGAACACTAGAATCCTCCTCTTTTATCCTTCCTCTCATTTCTTTATAAAGCAATTCTTGTAGGTCACTTGTATCTGTAGAACAGTGAGCATCACGTCTTGCTTAGAACAAATCATCCAAACAGCCAAAAGTCAATAAATCAGTATCTATTCTTCAAACCTTGAGACATAATCATATGTAACGTGGCACCAGTTAAAAACTTGCAGATTCAACATAAATAGCCACAATAAGCTGAAAATACAACAAGTCACATTGAATTCAAAATTGACTTCTATAACAAAACTGCATGTGTATCTATTTGTGAAATAAGAATATATCCAATTTCACAAATTTATATAGAGAAGTCAGTGATGTCATAAGGTAAAGCTTAGAAACAATATACAAGCAACTCAAAATGTCAAAGGATCTAAGTCAAAACTGCATAGGCCAATGGGGCTTGGTTTAGTTGTTGACCCCTTAAGTTTTTACGCAAGATTTCAGTCGCCCCTCCCACCCCTTTAGCACACTAGACCAACATAATAAACAAATTATGATCTGCATCAAACCCATACATTGTGAAGTCACTGAATTTTAAATAGAAATGGTCAACCATAGAAAGCATTTTTCCCTTGGAGCTTCTTATCCTTTATTGTGCAAACACAATTCACATTTTGGTTCATTGCTTTGCATTTTCTAATGTAAACTAGAGCATAGCTACATGATTATAAATCATCTTACAAAAATCAAACTCTAAGACAAGCTTTGGGTTATCTAGAACATCCCAATAAAATAAATAAATTGGTGGAATATTTATAAGTGATTGTGGGCTACAAGAATTTCCCAACTTGCGCAAGGGAATGAAATGACCTACAAAGGAGTTGTCTCTATCAATGCATGCAGCGGTACAAAGTGTAAGTCCTCAGGAATAGTATATAACTGCCTGCTACTGCTATTTCCAGAAAATATTTCTTAACTGTGCATTTGACAATAACTAGCTTTATCACTTGGATGCTTCAACAAAAATTCACTAAAATGCTTATAAATAATCAGAAGAAATGGTCATTCATATCTCAAATCATCTGCATCACAGCAATATAATGTCAAAAACCAATAACAATACAGATTACCATCCACCACTTGCCCATAAATCAAAAGCGTTCAGAGTCAATATGTATGAAAAATTGCAACAAAAATGCAAAGTGTTGCATGCTGCCCAAAACTCCACGTAGCCGAAAAAGAAAAGATGTAGCTTGTTGTCCAAGCTTAATGCCGCCAAAAAAAGAGTGAAGACAAGCATGCTCCATCCAAAGTAGGTAACCAAAAAACCAGTCACAAGCCGAAATATGGATTTGCAATCCATCAATGGTTCCCACATGATTTCATAAGTCTTCTTACCACAAGAAACATAAAGAAGAGTATGATACTCTTTTACCATCACATCCTCCCGAATCTTACTATCAATGATCTGCTCACCAACACTAGGTAAGACAACGCCGTCATCATAAGAAGCATCAAAACATGAACATCAGCATAAGGTACTGATTTTGGTGAGGCATCAGCAGAGAGAGAGAGAAAGAAAGAAAGAAAGCTTTATTAATGTCTTTTCCATGCCAAAGGCATATAAGACTAATGAAGTACATGTCAAGTATGTGATAACCATGGGAGCGTATAAAAACGTCACCAAAACTGCAAAAAGAAAAAACATCTAGTACAAATTAAGACAGATACGTATGCGAGAGTATGTGCGCATAATAGTCCTATGTATCCATGTCAAGCTATAAGGACTATGCTGAAACTGTTGCTGCTGTGCTGGTGCTGTAGAAAGATGTAATGCGAGCCGCAACACTAGAAGGCACTGGAGCCTGATGGCGTCGTCTATGAGTATGAGCACGGGCATGTGTAGTAGTACGTCTCTGTGTGGAATCTCTGGTGATCCTGGTGATAACGTGATGGTGGGACGTACACTGTCTCTGATCTCTGTGGGCATGTAGGCGACTATCATCCTCATCGTCGTCATAATCCTCATCCTCATGCACTAAATCATATGATCAGAGGAAACCCGGAACTAACCCATCACTATCCACAGTCTGTGTGAGATACTGTCCACTAGGTATCTGGGTATGATAGGGTACCCAGCAAGATCCAGGGATAGAAATGTGCCCGATAAAACTCCGTCTTCACCCCAGAGCCAAGTGCTCTGAAGATATGCCCTATACAAATGTCCTCAAATATACTGAAGAGTACCAACTGGTAGATCCATAATGTGAATGCTCAATGTGGAGAGGAGACGGCAAGCCTGGGAATACCACGAAAGGGAGTGTCCCTCAGAATGTAGGTGCTGGGAGAACAACAAAGTTGCTGCAACATAATGTGTCCCTCTACCCTGAAGATCCTCCAGGCGCTGTATGAATGTGACAATATGGAACAATGCCTCTATCTGAATAGGGGGGACATCAAACTCCGCCAATATAATATGATGTGGTATAGAGGGCTTAGCCCGTATCATCCGAGATAGCATATGAACCTGAAGTCGTGAGATGCGCGCCCACTCGGTAGCCGTCAAGCCAGTACTCCATGTCTTTGATGTGTATAGAGCTGAAGGAACTACCATAGTGTCAAAGATTCGGCACTTACTAGTCGCATCTCTAATGTGTGAGCTGAAACATAGTCTCTCCAAATCTACCAAGGATGCATAGCCCTTCCGTAATGGTGAAAATGCCGCATAGCGATAACGAGGTCACCCAATGTGCATCCCTCACCTCCCTCTACATGTATAACCTGCTCAAGCTCATCTATATATAGACCAAAGAGTGTAGGAGAGAGAGGACATCCCTGCTTGACCCCAATGGTACTCTATCTCTGGTGATACAACTCCTGAAACTCGGATCCGGCCAATAACTCGTCTGTACAATGCCATAACTGCCTGTATGATGTCCTCCAAGAAGCCCCGGTCCCGAAGTCTCTATATAAGTAAATGCTGAGGCACAGAGTCAAAGTCCTTGCGGAAATCCACAAAGCAGCAATATACACGCTTTCTCCTGGCCTTAGCCTCCTCAATGATGGATCTCAAGGTGAAAATATGATCTGATGTAATATATCCTGGTCTGAAACCTGCCTGACCTATGGCATGCCGTGCTCTGGTATCCATCTCTGTATTGATCTCTGACTGAAGAATAGAACCATAAACCTTGGCAAAGAGGTGGTTGATCATGATGGTACAATAGTTGTCGGCTTTCATGGGATCACCGCCTTTATGGATAGGATGAATAAGGTTTGTGGACCAAGGGGAAGGGAAACCAGATGTGATAGCGCGGTTAAAGAGGAAAGAGAGAAAGGATGAGAGGATGTCAGCAGCCTGCTTCAAGAGTTCAGCTTCTAGATTATCAACATCTTTGGCCTTATGCCGGTTTAAACGATCGATGGCTTCTTCGACTATGGCTGGGGAGAATATATCAGAAGTACGTGTGTAGGGATGTGTGGGAAGTGGGGGAGTGTCAGGTACAATGTACAATGATGTGGCATAGGTTACCCATGTGCTAAGATCTGTGATCTGAGGTGGAGGGGCTTGTGGAAGGAATTTTTGCCAAAAAGATCGCGACGAGGAGCTAAAGAGAAGGTCCATCATCTTCTCCCCCTGGCTGATTTCGTAAGTGATTTTCTTTTTTCGGGTGGTTCTACAATATACACGGAATAAGTCCCCTTACCAGATGGGGAAGGTGGCAACGTGATAAATCAAGTTCAGATGAAGTTGGTTACATTCATGGTCATACCAGGGGTTATGTGGTCGACTATATCGTAAGTGCTTGGGCCGGGGAGATGGAAAAGCCAGGGATGCAGCGGTATGCAAGGTCCGAACAAGAAAAAGAGACTGGTCCGTCAAAGTATCAGCGTAGGAGAAATGAGTCAGGAGGTCAGATAAGGCTTCCCTGTACATAGGAGTGTTTTGAAGGTTATAGCGGTATACGGTCTTTTTGCTAGGAGTTAATGTACTAGTACATGGGGTGTGAAGAAGGCCAACAGAGAGAGAGAGAGAGAAAGAGGTATGAGTGGTCAGACAGGGTGCTACGGTGGACCAAGAAAGATGAAATATAGGGGAGGATAGACGGCAATCCCATGAAATAGTCAACAACACTACTCCCTCCGTTGTGTGGAAAACAAGTAAAGTCACCTAAATCAGGCCACTGCAGTAAGCCATTATAAATGGCCAATCCATGAGCCTCGCCCAACTGAAGCATCTGCTCCCCATATGCAGTAACTGGACCCTCTGCATCTGCTGATCATCGCCAGAGGCCAAGATCATCCCAGTCTAAAGCATGTATCCGTTGTGGATCATCCTCTGCTCTATGGAACTCTGTCTGCTTGGACCCAGTCCTGGCATTAAAGTCACCAGCTAAAAGATTATAACCCCGCTCCTCGTATCTGATGATGTCGGAAGAGATATCCATGTAAGGTGACTCCTCATCTGATGTGAAAACGGATGTGTCCAGTGGAAAATAACAAATGGCCAGGAAGAGGTCACAGTCCAGTCCTATCAAAGTCCGGTCCACCCGAATCCAAATATAGCGAGCTCGCTCATCCGTATGCACCAACTCGACCCAAGGCCGAATAAAGTCGCGAACTAAGCAGGCCACCTGTTATAGCTTTTACTCCCTGTCTCGGTTGTTTACTGTTTTTACATATAGATGTACTTCTTGTAAATACAGAAATAGCTAAGTCACTGGCTTGTGGTGACCTTTGTAATAGAAATGTAAATAGAGTTGTTAATGATGTTTCTGAGCCTCAAAGTCGCATGTTGCTTGGGTATAGCGTACTGGGTCATTAATTCGGAGTGGCTGGACTGACCTCCTAAAAAGTAGGAGAGTTGACTAGTCTGTAGGAAATAGAAGCCTAAGGATCCATGATCAAGACTATTCAATCACACAAAGCATTCTCAAAAGAAAGAGAGAGATGGCTAGAAACCCTTTTGTAGAAACTTGTGGACAGCCAAGGAGAATAGTTGTATTGCTTACAAAAGTGTCTTATACAAATGGGATGCACACATATATATAGTCCAAGATAACTATCTAACTTCATGACTATTGGCTATCCAACTACTTGACTATTGGCTATCCAACTACTTGACTGTTGACTATCCAACTTTCTATAAGTTACATAGAAAGAATAAGGTACCTCCAATATGTCAAGTTGGGGTACTTAACGTCACAATTAGGCCTAGTGGACCCATGAGTCCCTACCAAGTTAATTTCATACTAACTTAGCTAATTCTAAGTTTAGTAGGCCTAATATAATAAATGACCATGGCTACACAACTCTCGACCTTTTGGGTCAAACAAACCTATGGTAATGTAAGCGATTCCATTTACATTCCAACACCCTCCTTAAATGAAAAAGCATAACATAACATGAAGTAACATCTCGAAAGAGAAAAATGCAACTTGCTGTCCAAACTTCATGTCTCCAAATAAAATTCGCACCGAAGTAGTCGAAATCTCATCCCCAATCATGTCCAACATATAAAAGAAAAGAATGTGTAATAATGAAGCATCAAGTCGAAGGGTGAGGATTTGCATGCTCCATCCGAAGTAGGGAACCAACATAAACTTGGCAATAAGTCAAAACATGGACTTGTAATCCATCATAGGCTCCCACATCATTCGAAAATACTTCTTACCATAAGGACAATAAAAAAGAGTACCAAACTCTTTTGGCATCAAATCCTCCCGAACCTTACCATCAATGACTTGCTCACATAGAATAGGCGATGTACCAACATCATGATGAAGAATAAGTTTAGAACCAAAAAAATCAGCAAGAGGTACTGATTTTAAAGAGGCATGTGCCTTCCTTTCATAGTAAGATATTTCTTTGTTGTCCTGCAAAGTCTCCAATAGTTGACAAGGAACTGTTATGGGCTGTTCAACACTTTCCTGCCCAAAGTGTTCCCAACATGGACCATGTTGTCCATAATCTTCCACAGGCCGTTCCTGAAGCATAATGGACTGCTCATGATGTAAAATGGGCTGTAAATGACCAAAAGAAGATGACTGAACCTGCTGTCCAACATCTTCATCATAAAAATTTAGCAAACTATCAAGAGATGCATCAACGATGGCGTCATCAGAGCTGTCCCTCGAAGAGGCATGGTATGACATAGAAGATTTTTCAAATAATGAAAAATTCTCTCCAAACAAATGCTCACTCTTAACACTTTGAACAAAAGTACTAATTGACACATGTTGACTCCCTCCTCGATTAGTACAAAAAGGTTCCAAAGAGTGCTTGAATTTTTCAGCCTTTGCTAAAACATCAAATTGGAAAGGTTTCGCATGAAACTTTTCACTAATGCATCCATGATATGCATTAACTTGCGGTGATTTGAAAAAAGAAGATTGTTTCAACATCTGCTCAATGTATCGTTGTTGAGAGATGAAGATTCCAGCCCCATGTGGAAGATCAACAAGAACCCAACTGTGGTTCCTCATGAGTGAGTTGTACTCCTCTTGCATCGCATCCTCCCAACATTTTACTCCTCTGGCCTGCTCATAAAAAACAGGTTCTATTGCACCATCCTCAATAGAAATAAGAGCAAAATCAAAAAAATCAGCAAAGGCTGTCCAACAGCCTTACCTTTGTCAACACTTTGCTGTCCAAAGTGTTCCGAACTTGGACCTTGTTGTCCAATGTTTTCCGAACTTGGACCTTGCTGTCCTATGTCTTCAACAGGCTGCTCTTCACCATAAATAGCTTCTTCTTGATAAACTATGGGCTGCAAAATTGAAGAAGTAGTGGGCTGTCCACTAGAAGTTGATGGCAATCCCTTATCTTCATGATTAGATGGCAAAACCAAATCTGTAAATATTTCAACATATGCATCATGGGGGAAGTCCCCTTTCATGACATGAGTGGTCGCAACATCATAGGAGGTCTTTTCATCAAAATGAACATCACGACTCACTATGATTTTATTAGTACCCATATTAAACAACCTATAGCCCTTGCTTTCGCTACTATAGCCAACAAATATGCATTTAACTCCTTTATCATCAAGCTTGGTTCTTAGCTTATCGGGAATGAAAGCATAAGCCGTGCAACCAAAGATGCGTAAGTGAGAAACAATAGGCTTCTTACCATACCAAACTTCATAAGGAGTTAATACCTTCAGGCTTTAGTAGGACACCGATTACTAATGTAAGCCGCCGTTATAACCGCTTCAGCCCGAAACTTGTGAGGTAGGCCCTTTGCCTTGAGCATGCATCGAGCCATCTCCATGATAGTGCGATTCTTTCTTTCGGCAACACCATTTTGTTGAGGTGTGTAAGGGGTTGTCATTTGATGATGGATACCTTTGCTATGAAGATAAGTACGGAACGTATTCTTTATATATTCCCCTCCTCGGTCGGTACCTAAGATCTTTAAAGAGTGCCCAAACTGGTTTTCAAAGTAACAAAGTACTTACACCTTCCAATGGATTCGGTCCTCATTCGACCACATACATCACTATGAACCAAATCAAATTTGCCATCAACTCAAATAGTTTCATCAATTGGAAAAGCTTGCATTTGAAATTTTCCAAGTATGCATCCTTCGCATACATGTCCTTCGGGATGCTCAATATTAGGAATGTCTTCAACCATATTGAATCTCTTCAACATCTTCAAGCTAGCAAAGTTGAGATGTCCAAACCTAGCATGCCATAATTCAGCCAACTCCAAAGAATGTGAACTTGATGCAACAAGACAAAAAGATGATGAAGCTCTTCGTTTATAGGTATTTATAAGGAACAATCCACCACGTAATGTTCCCGAAGCAATGATCATAAGAGATCTCTTTGGGTCTTTGATAAGACATTTGGCTTCTTTGAATTCCACAACCAATCCACACCGAAATGAGATTCTTTTTTATTTTTGGAACATAAAGTACATTACGAATGTACTTCTCCTCACCATTGGGTAAGATAATGGGGATCACTCCAATACCTTTGATAGGTTAAGAGGTGTTATTAACACCTTGAACTTTGCTTCCATCATGCACTTTCACAAGCTTTGTGAAGACCTCTTTGTGATAAGTCATACGACGTGTGGCACCGCTATCAATCACCCAATTAATAGATGAAAAAACAGCAACTTGTAAAGCTGAAAATGAGCTGTTTTCTGCTGAAAAACCAGCAAGATTTGAAGTGGCAGAAATCTCGTCTTGAGGAGAGATGAGATTATTAGTGACAAAAGCATAATCATTATTGAAAAGATTATCCTCCTTTCCAAATTGTTGTTCCAAAGTAATGATTGCGGTACTTGTATCGTTACCTTTCTCTTTTTCCTTTGCAAGCCTCTTCCTACATTCTTTAATGTGATGCCCAAACTTCTTGCAATAGTGCACTTACCCTTCTTCTTGGAGTCTTGATCTTGAGCTTCCTTAGATTTTTGATCATCTTTGGAAGTTTTGAAAGAAGGCTTCCCTTTCCACTTGCCTTTGCCTTTGCCTTTTGCAAAGAAAGCTTGATCTTCTTGTTCACCAAAGTTCATCCTTGTTTGCTCTTCTTGAAGAAGTAAGCCAACAAGTTCGTCGAAGGAGATTTGCTGTCCCCTAAGAGAAATGCTCAATGATGACACAAATGGAAGGTAAGAATTAGGAAAAGAGTTGAGAGTAATAGATACAAATTGTGAGTTCTCAATCACCTCATCAATACTAAGAAGCTCCTCTCGAAGATCCTTGATCTAGCGTAAGCATCACATCCAAATACTCGTAAATGAGAAATATTAGGTTTCTTTCCAGGAAAAGCTTCGTAAGGTCTGTAAGCAAATCACCTTCTTGCATCTTCAAGATAGAAAGTTGATTTGAAGATATACCACTTTTGCCGCATTCTTTACTTGAAACATCTTGGCAAGAGTCTCCCAAGCACTTTTGGAAGTCTTGCATGATCTAATATGAGGAAGGATAGATCTCTTCACTGATAATGCAATGACGGAATGTGCTTGTGCATCTCGTCGATCCCACTTCTTGACTCCATCCATGATGCACTTGTGGATTTGTCGCAATAAATCCCCAAAAAAGTTGGTAATTTTCAGCCCTATATGGGCCTCCTACACCCTCTAATATCTGAATTCTCGGTGCTAACTTCTTTGACAGGTTCAAAAGATGTTGATCTACCTTTTTTCCATTACATAAAGCCGATTTCTACCTCATGCATCCACATACTGCTCACATGCAACTCAAACTACTTATCTACAGCCATTGATTGTTCTGATTTTGCTGGATTATGGTTCTTAGGACCCATTTCTAGACAAAAAACCCTCAAAAACAAGCAATTTTTTACTAAAACGTAGCCTAGAACCATAAAGCTGACAAATTTCCGACATGCAATCATTAATTCAGGAATTAACGAAACCCTAACTGAAGGTACACTTGCTGGAAATTCAGATCTACAACAAGTTATGAGAAATACAAGCAAAACCCTAAAAAACCATCATAAACGGGCTAAAATCGACAACGACAATCACCCATATTGCTATGGAGAAAGCCAATATCTTATGGATCTTAGTAACATGCAAGTGGAAATACTGAGAGAGCACCCACTTGGAAGCTTGTTCTCTTGGGGCTCAAGCTAGATTTCTACAGGACTCACTTCCTGGAGATGGATGTAGCCACTTCCTAGAGGCAAATGCAGCAGGTCACATGATCATGCCTCGGTACCTAGACTCAAGACTAGCACACAATCTCATATTCACTTTGGCAGAGGTCACAATAACTTCACCCTAGTTGAATGTGGAGATAAGTCGTTTCCATGGGACTCCCACGGAAGACAGTTGTGCACTATAGTGGAGGTGGAGACAAAGGAGTGTTTTACCTTTCAGTGTCTGATTTGAACTGTGAAATTGATATATTGGTTTGATATGATATTTATCTATTTTAATTCTGGACTTCAAAATAGAAGAAGAGGCCCTTGAAAACATATTGCAAAGACATAAAACGGAAACTGAAACTTTTGTTTCAACAATAACTAGCAGCAGCTCTAGAAATGTTAAACATATGGCTAAAATGATTACAACTACGAAGGAAAGATTAAGGGACAACAAACCCCTTAATATTTAAGTAAGAGAAGCACCAGACAATAGCAGCTAAACAATTTCTTGATTAGAGGGTGTAGGAGAATAGAGCAAAAGAATGGATACAGCTTGGTGAACAAAAAAGGATAATACAACCCTCCATACGCTACATAACAAAAGAAAAGCACTTGAAAAAGGTCTCAAAGGCACGCAAATATTCATGGATTATGATGTTAGCTTCATATCTAGGTACATGAAAGAGAAAGGCCTTCCAAGAGGCAAGAGCAAGGGGATGTGTGTAACTTTCAAAATGAGAGACCCATTTTCGTGGAGAGGAGATCTCCATC